>BMAW01084112.1:412747-523284 GCA_019974015.1 Nephila pilipes | reverse complement strand
GGGAGAGTATATTTTTGAAGGCATTAATTTTACATTTTTGATAGTTTGTGATTTTAAAAAATGCGCAAGAATACATTAAATAAAAAGAAGTCAATGAAATCTGATTCAATGAACAAGAAACAAAATTAATATCCTGTAGGATTAGAAAGTTTCCTCAACACGTTTCATATCCTTTGGTATGAACACTTCGCTTATTTTTTTTATATCCCTATAATTTTAATTACTTCCGATGATTCATTAAATTAAGTATAAATAATTAATACACAGGCGTTAATAGCGTCAAATTCCATTCGATGAAACATTTTGTGACAAATGTTATTAAAATAAAACTTTATAACTTCTTTTTCGTTAATTAAGAAAAGTTCAGAGATATTTTTCTAAAATCTGCTAATGGGTTGATATATGTTCTGTTTATGTTATGTTAGAATTTAAAACAATTAGCAAAGATTTTTTTTTTTTTTCATTCTTCTAAAAGATAAATTTATCACGATTCATTAAGAAAGTGAATATCCTACTATTTCAAAAGTCATATATATATATATATATATATATATATATATATATATATACAGCAGCCAATTGCTTTCCTTTTTATTCAACTTTCGAACGCTAGTTAATTTCATTCCAGGTCATTGTTTCTCTGAAAACTGATTAATCAACAGAATTTCTAAGAATGAAACTTTGCACAATTATATTGTATGATAAAACTCTGATTAAGTGGAAGAAAAGTATCTCTGCAATCTTTGTTTTTATTTCTCAATTTCATCATTTTAATACAGCTTGACCCCATTAATACACGGTAGTCGGTGGTCCGTGGTTACTTTATCGCGGGTTAAGTAACGTGAATTATAGAGTTAAAATCCAATAATTGTCAAAATTAGTGTTTTCTTGCTGTTCAAACCCCTTTTGCTGGTCCTTCTTTTGCCATTATCAACGTCATCAACAAACCGACATAATTTTTCCTTATTTCTTAACCATTATGTAGTATTGACTCAATTAAGTTCTCTTGCAATTTCTGCTCGTCTTGCCATTTTTAGAATTCGTTCGATAACATCTGAGTTTTTTCTCGATCGCGTAAGTTTTTTGTTTACGTTTACACTCCTCTGAAATTATTTTTATTTACTACGGAAATCACTTATACCAGAAAAAAAAATAACTCT
Source organism: Nephila pilipes (assembly GCA_019974015.1). Lineage (NCBI taxonomy): Eukaryota > Metazoa > Arthropoda > Arachnida > Araneae > Nephilidae > Nephila > Nephila pilipes. Next base: position 522,124 of record BMAW01084112.1, on the reverse strand, counting down.
TAAAATTTGACCAATACAACATAATTGAACCTACAGCTAATATCACTGACCACAAAATCCGGAAAATAATCTCTTATAAAAATAATCCAAACTAAAACATTGTCGGCGTTTTAGCAAAAGATTAATCTGAATTTTATGAGTGACTGCAGTAGTCCAGAGGTCATGGTCGCGGACTTGCAGCCGGCGGTTTTCGTAGAATCGTGGGTTCGAGCCTGAGGCCACTGAAGACCCGCCTTGTAGCTGGGGCTGATGCACGTTAAATTTATTAGGGTTCACAGTCCTTCCGTGGGATCGTGTGGAAGTTAGAAGAGGGGGGAGTGTCAGCTCAGGTATCACCCTTGTCACTTGACGATGGTTCAAAATTACGAGGTCTGTCGACAATAGATCTCGTGTTGCTTCCAGTGAGGAGTTAATAAGACCAACCAACCACCTTGAATTTCATGAATAGAAAAATAAGAATTAGTATGCCAGAATGTCAATGAGTGATATCACAAGTGAGTTCTTATCGAGGGAGCCATAGAATATCCGTATGTAAAGCAGACTCGTGTTTTACTAATCTACGTGTTTAAGAGAGAGGTCTGATTGTATTTCAAATTTTAAGAGCGTGAATTTTATATCTATACTTAAATAAACTTTATGAAATGCGACTACCATTTACAATCGAACATTAACGAAAACAGTTTTTTCCCCTCGAAAGAATTTTGGTATCAGATCAACTTAAAATAAAGAACGTGAAAATGTGTTGGAAACGGTTGGGAAGTTCTGTATTACAACGCATCAACAAATCGAATAACACTAAAAAAAGATCCCACGCTGCTATACAGAAATAAAAGCGAAAATATGCAAAAAACAAGCTCAATATTCAATCAGAGATCGCACACAGTCCTAACGCGCTTCCCACTGAAAATGTCTTTTTTTTTCCACTCGCAGACACAATAAGTGAGCTAAAGGATGGATTCAATGGAACGATTTGCAGACGAACGGATAGCAGTAATGTCTTTTCAATGGCCTACTATTGTAACCCATAAAAATAAAAGTTGAACGGGTATTTTCATCAAAGGAATTTCGTTTGTGTGGTCTCCCTGCCGAATTTTATTCTCGTTTTTACCATGATTTTTCTCCCTCTTTTTTTTTCCGCCCTGATGTCCCACGGTCTTACTAACAATGCAGCCTACCCTATTCACTTAATTAGCCAACCATGCGTGAACCTGGGATCGAGATCCGCATCAAAAGAGACCCAAAGTAGTAGTATTGTGGCGAAAGAAAGCACGTGTTGGCAAGTCACAGTCATAATGGCACACTGTTTTGTAGATCACCGACGAACGAGAAAAAGTAGAGAGGGAGGGGAAGGGCTATTGATGGTCATTATTGTCCATTGAGTTTCGGGATATGCATTTTTTCCCCCTCCTCGTCGCCTTAACAAAAGACGTCAGCGGGATTTCTTTTACCACGGGGGGTCCGCTTTTAAATCTTAAACGTATTTATTAACGGTGATAAACATGTTTTCTCACCTTCAGTGAATTATGATACAGAATTCAGAGGGCATTTATCGACCCTAATAGCGATGGATGGGAAGAAAAGGAAATAAGTTGACAGGGGGAAAATAGTTACAAAGTGTATAACAAAGGAAGAGTGTAAAGACCGATTTTTCTTTATGCGAAAATGCATTGCGCTGAAAGCACAAGAATAATACGAGGGGGGGGGGGGGAAGTGCATGAAAAAAGATAAATTACTCCTCTAAATTACAGCGTGACGTTATAATACTTGTCTTCAGTTTTATAGACGTAGGTATAGAACAATAATTCCCATGCCTTAAAAAATTTGGACTTCTTTAAAAAAAATGCTTTCCTCAAAAGTAATAGGTGTTTTCGTATTTGTGTTGGTGAAAGAAAGGAGTATATTTATAATAAAGGTGTATTGCGAATAATATATTTAATATACAGTATAAACCCTTCGCATGTCCAAAGATTTTCCGATACCATTGGTCCTTTTCAATATTTAATAATTACTAGTATTTATAAAAGCTGTACTAAAGACAGAATATTCAGGGGTGTGTATAAATTTAGATTGCGTAATAGTAGTATGTGGGAATTTTAAAACTTCAAGACAGTCGGATTTCAGAATGATATGTCCTTGAACATACTGCAATATGTTAAAATCGTACAGTTGGTAAAAAAGTGAAAGAATTCGAGCCAATAAATTAAATGGAATTATATAATTAAATTCAAATTATATTTAAAAATTATAAACTATTAAGCTCGGTTTCATCTAAATGTTTCGTTTTTCCAACTAAGATGTTGTAAACAGATAAATACGAGACGTAGTGATTAGTATGTTAAGATTATTTTATGGAAACAATAGTTATATATACATTTCTCCTAAGATCTGTGTAATTTAATTACTTATCGTTTGCTTTAATTTTAATGTCTGAAAAAAATTATCAATAGGTTTAATAATTTATTGTCTACTTTCTCATATTATTGTTTGACTTAATTTTAATATCACAAAATGCTGATTCAATTTTTTTTTTAATTAAAGAACATCGTATGCTTTGATTCATTTTGCTGCTAAAGTTGGCATCGTTTTTAAATGTTGGAATGTTTGTATTTTTTGATGAATCAATAATATTCCAAGATTAATAATGAAATCGGTTGATCGCCATGTTTTTTGAGGGAAGAACTGTACCTATATGTTGCAATGCATATATTGTATTTCAAATGAAAGATGTATGTGAAATCGTCTCGAATTATAATTTCACAGCTACATATACGAATCTGATGAGAGAGATTTTTCGTACTGTTTTAAAATAAGGTACTGTTAGTTTTGATTTTTAAATTATTAATATCAGTGAAACATAAAAGAAAGAATTGCAAAGCTGTAAAATAAGTAATACATACTTCGTTGTAAAATTAAGCGATTATTTTCCCTCTTCTACATGTAAATGAGATTCATATTTTTCATCATTTAACACATATTCAGTCTTTTCTTTCAATAAAATAATTAAATGTGTTAAAACATTTATCATTTATTTAAATCAATGCTTCATGTAAAATACAATTAAATCTAACAATCAAAGCTCTGATTTACAGATATTTCGCATCATACCGGAAGAAAAGCTCATATGAACTTGGAAAAACCTTTATGTTAGCAACATTCTTATTTGCTATAGCTTAGAGATTTACTTATTTCACACAATGATTCTATATTATATCTATGAAAATTTAACACTTGTTTCAATAAATCAGTATTTTATAATATTTTTTTTATTATTATCATAAAATACTTTAAAAAAACTGTGATGCATTTTATAAATAACAGTATTGTATATTAGTTGCTATTACAATTGATAACTGTAATTAATAGTTCCCAATACGTATTCTTGTAGTCCATTTATTGCGTACGAGGGAATTTTCGCAGTATTGTTGAATATTTATGTCTTGAACAAAATGTGTCAGATCACTTTAAAAACTTATACTGCTGTTTGTAGAAAATGCAACATCATGAAAGAATCATCAGAATCAAATGAAATTTAATGCAGAAACGACTTGTACTGATACAAATAAATGATGAAATTTTCAAAACAAAAGAAACAAATTAAGCGTCCGAAATCAGTATTTGGTGCAGCCACCATGCGCTGCAATAAGTGCTGCTATACGACGTGGCATGGAGTCAAACAGATGTTGAATATCTGCTTGAGGAAGAGAATTCCATATCGCTTGTATGCGCAACCAAAGTTCGTCTTTGGAAACTGCAGGTCGCGGATCACGAGCGAGACGCCGACCAACCATATCCCACACGTGCTCAATAGGCGACATATCCGGTGAATAAGCAGGCCAAGGAAGAAGTTGCATGCGTTGTGCTGAACAGAAGTCTCGAACAGTCCGCGCAACATGTGGGCGTGCATTATCCTGCTGAAAGATAGCTCCAGGGATGCCTTGAAGGAAAGGAACGACTTCGGGCTGTAGCACTTCACGGACGTACCTGTTGCTATTGAGATTACCCTCAATTCGTATCAAATTGGATCGTCCATGATACGAAATCGCACCCCAGACCATAACTCCGGGTGTTCGACCACTATGTCGTTCAATAATACACTCAGGAAGGCAGCGTTGACCGGCATAACGTCTAACACGAACACGGCCATCATGGGTCCACAAATTGAAGCGTGATTCATCTGAAAAGACAACTTGGTGCCAATCAGCTCGCCTGTCTCTGTGCTCAAGAGCCCACTGCCGACGCAGCCGTCGATGATTCGCCGTGAGGGGAATCCTGTATAAAGGCACCCTTGCACGCAATGCACGGCGCAGCAGACGACGACGAATTGACGAAGCCGACAATTGTACACCTGTAGCAGTAGACCAACGTGCTGCCAGCTGCCTGGAGGAAGCTGTGCGATCATTCACCGCCATGCGGAGCAGGTGTCGATCATCGCGCTCTGACGTCACCTTCTGTCGTCCAGTGCCTGTTTTTCGAGTTGTTCGGTGCTCGTCGGTCCACTGCTTCCAAACTCGCATCACTGTGGAACTGTTCCGCTGCATACGAGCTGCTATTGCGCGATAGGAAAATCCTCCTTCTCGAAGGCCGATTATCCTCCCTCGTTCAAACTCCGTAAGTTGCTTGAATTTCTTATTCTTCCGTCGTGGAGGCATACTCAGGTCTCACTAAACGTTTGCCACTAACAAATAATCATAGACTTTTTTCAACGTCCCGCTACAGCACTTTATTTATACGCTTTCAGCATCAATTCAGAAGGCGCTGCGCGCGCCGCGCACGCGCGATGGCTCTGAAACTTTATTAATTTGCATAATATCCTATAATTGACATTTGCTGCGAATTTCATTTGATTCTGATGATTCCTTCATGGTGTTGCATTTTCTACAAACAGCAGTTTACATACATCTTGTAACGTTGGACTATGCGCGATTTTCTACTAACTTTGGGGACCTTTCATACAGTGACTGTAAAATAAAACCTCGGTCCAACCAAATGAAATGTGATTGACGAAAATTAGACAATCTAAAGAACTGTGTAGTGAATTGAAGAAACTAGCGCATAAACAAAGCAAAACTGAATACAGGAATCGGAAGTAAGAAGTTGAGAGTTGTGGATAGAAGATTGTGTGAGAGAGATTGTACTAGCGAATAATCATAGTTGACGTGTATGAACATACATGGATTATTATCGGATCTAGGATCTCTCGGAATGAGAAAGAGTCAAAGAAACAACTGGAATCCCTTGTAGCCACAAGTTACATATAACGGACCATACATTACATAGTATGACTGATCTTTGATATTAGCATTAGAGAAGATTACAATCGCGATGCGGTTTGGCGGAGAGAGAGAAATATTAATTCAACAAATATTAATAAGAAATAATAATAATAATAACACTTAAGAAATATTGATAAACTGATAAGAGTATTCATCTGTCTCCTCCTTCTCTAATTGTTATATTTGTGTGTGATTAGACTTAATGATTAGATTATAAATGATGACGGCAGAGATGAATAATAGGGAGGTGTTACAATCTTAAAAGGTTTTTATCGAGGTTTTTTCAATTGCTACCTGAGGGTAATATTGCCATTGCAGATAATACAGCCACTTGGTGGTTTCGCAGTTAATTGAAGAGTTTACCAACAGATGACTCATCGGCTTTGAAAAGAAAATTAGGAAGAAGCTACAGAAGTTCACCAGCCAGGATTTATGGAATAACCTGTCCTAGCGACTAAGTTATAGTTTGCATGGCTTCCTAGGACAGTCGTTGTTACTTAGTCCTGGTAAGTTTACCTTTTTGAGGGATGATTAAAGAATAGATTAAGAAATGTAATGCACTATTTATTCTATTAGGGGGTTTAAATGCATTTCAATAATGTTAAATTTTCTCAAATCATATTTGAGGTTCATGCATGGAACACAAAGCTTTAAAAAATGCAGCAGGTAATAAGATCACCGATGGCTCTAATGCTTTCACTAGTGCCTGTAATACCTGCAATGAAACTTTTTTGTTTCATATATTTATTATGCTTATTCTGCTTTTCCCAGCGACATACATACTCACACAAACAAATTTCTTTTTTTTATTGCCTGATCAATATGTCAAAAAACAGATAGAGGCTTAGAGCGAACTGTAGTCAAGAGAATATGAATTTGGCTTTTCTCGTTTACATTCCATCGATTTCAAAAAGGAAAAAAGTTCTAGTCATAAAAATAATAAAATTGGGCATTTTTTTTATTCATTTCTTCTTTTGCTTAAGTGAGGTATAAATTTAGAAAAATGGAATCATCGAGAAAAATCGGAAAGTGGCCTTATTACCCCCATTGTCCATATTATGTTCAAAAAGAGGTGTTTACAGAAAACTAAATTTGAAAGAGAAAATCTTTAGTTAAAAACAAAATTCTTTTAAAAATTTGAAGAGAAAAGATGGTATTAATAGCAACATATGTTTTCAACTTCATTAGTAATCACAACTTCAGTTCGTAATCGTTGTTGTCTTCAGGTACTATATAGCATCTTTAAGTCGAAATAGGAAAATTTTTAACTATTAATTAATATAATTTTGGTAGCTGAAGAAGTATACGGTAGGACTGGCGATTAGAATTTTCATTTGGAATTTCAAGAATACCAATTGTCATGTTATTCCTTAACGCCGCACAAATTAAGTCGGTGAGGAGGGGGGGAGGGGCAATTAACGTTCGGGCGTATACTTCATCTAAACATTATTTTATCTTTTTATGAACTATAAAAGTTTTTTAAAACATGCATTTTTGTAGTTATCTAATATAAACATATTGATCTGTCACTGGAAAACTAAAATTAAATTAAAACTATTTTAATGGACATTTTGATTAGTTTTACATGACATATAATTTTGAACACACACAAAAACCTCACCTTTACATGCCTTTCTATGAGTAATTGGTTTGGATACATCTCTGTAATAGCCCTCTTTGCAGTAATGACAGTGTCTTCCTGCCGTATTGTGCCTGCAGTTTAGACATACACCGCCAGACGTCTCACCAGAGAGTATGTAAAGTTCCATGTTGAAGCGACATCTTCGAGCATGTTGATTGCAGTTACATGCTGAAAAACCAGAAAAATAAGAAATTTGAAACACGCATTAAGATAATTAAATTAAAAAAAAAATCTTTTTTCATAAATTTATTTCAGCGCACCAAAATAAACACAATTTTCATTTTTGTCTCTTGTTTCTCCAAGGAAATTCAACTTTATGCATCGTATTAAGATGATGGAGTTTTACCACTTCGCAATCTTACGCATTATTTAGTTCTTCTGACTGGATTTCGGAATTGAAGATTACGCTGATAAACAAAAACTTTTTTTTAAATTTAAAGATAACATCTTTCAATACGATGCACTCTTGTGCACATAAAAATGTTAATATAAATTTATATATAGTTGGTTCTTGATGTTTGTTCAACGAAGGATATGTATTTATAGATTATTACAATATCAACACATCGGAGATCTTACAATAAAATGTCCAATTTACCAGGCAATATACATTCATACATTTTACTCGGCAAAATACATTCTAAGTAGATTAAGTGAATTAGTATATATTTTAGCGTTTATATTGCTGTAAGGTATCTCTCGCTTGCTCAGCTAATAGCAGTCAGAAAGCAACGCAGCATTCTAATGCGATCGATAACGAATAGTAGATATTTGTATTTGAAATCGTTCACATGCTCATTTCTAATTGCCCCACATTATCTAGAAGAGAGTCCAGGTGAGAGTGTAAGATATTAAGTTTTAATGACATGTGACAACCTAAGTTTTTAAAAATTTTCACCCAATTTATACTTGCATGTAGCCATATTATTACCTGGAAAATTTCCCTCACATCCGTGAATGAAAGCCATGCGTTTTTTTCCATCTTCATATAAAAGCAGTTTCAAATCAGCTATTTTCCAATAACTTCCGAATGTCTGGGTTTATAAATATACCTTCTTTTATTTTAGAATGTAATATTGACAGGAATATGTCTCGCATAAACACAAAAGCCGTACCTTCCCGATTGATTTATGAAATTTTTTTTAAACCCAGCTCAGAGTGGAGTAGTAGGAATAAAATGTTCTACTGGTGCTATTAGAGATCGGTTAACTACATTATTATCACCAGGATCGTTAGGCTTCCGATAAGGCCACATTTTTGCACGACTGTCCTACTCGCACATAAAACATGAATATTTTATACAACCTAGTAGCATTCCCAGAAGAATAGAAATGACTTTCAAGTCAGTACAAACTTTCCGCTTAAACTTTCTAAGCGGCTTCCAATATTTCTCTGATAGAATGTAAGTCTGTTTTAATTTCAAGACTACAAGATGACATACATTCTTCTTCAAAAAAGATCATTTACAGGCGACTGTGGAACAATCACGTACAGGAAGCACGTTTCTGCGTGGTACTGGCCTAATTGTCAAATCGATGTTGGGAAACTGAGCGTGCAACATGCTTTCCTTTCGCGGTTGGAGTTACACAAAAGTAGCAATCTTCTAAATGGTCCAAAAGTTCCTTCCAGATCATTAGTTCGGCAAAAGGTTTTGAAGGCTCTTTTCATTTGATCCACTCTCAAAATCGGGTAGAGCAACGTAAACAACAAAACTGTGAAGCCAATGGCTTATCCTGTTCACCAATTTCGTATCCAAAATAATGTTTGCAGGTAATTCTAAAGAAAAGTCATGCTAAACGGACAAAAAAAAAAACCCAATAGTAATTATATTGGTCATATTAGTGTAATATTCTTAAAGAAAACCAGGAAAAGTCCCATGTAGCCAGCTACATGACACCAAAGAAACTGCTGAAATGCATATCAATTCATTACTCAGTACAATATTTGTGCAAAAATGCCGATAATTACAATGCACCAAGTATTATATAACCTTATTAAATCGCAAGTATACAAAATATCATTTGTAGAGAGGGACACATTAAGTCCTACTTTTGACAATGAGAAGAAAATCTGTCTGACATTTACCATTGGTAATTATGCCCCAAATTTTCTAGACCATCTTTTATATTACAAGAGGATCGAACGAGAAGACTTATTTATTATACTTCATCTCGTTGATGATTTCTCGACGGTTTTTGGTCTCGGGTTTAGCCTTTGATTTGATCATATGGAATAAGTCACAACAACAGCACAAATCGTAATTGCCGGTGAAAGCTTAACAAAGAAAACATGTCTACTACTTTAATTACAAATGATTCATTTTTGCTTTCCCGTAAACTTCAATTATGATGAATGATGTGATGCGATTGTTTATTAATGCCACACTGAGAAGCAATACGAGAGCCATTGGCGATGGACCTCGTAATTTTGAGACTCGGTCAAGTGACGGAAACGATAACTGAGCTGGCACCTCCCTCTCCAAATCTCGACACCACGCCGATGAAAGGATTTGGGATAGATTTAACGTGCGTCTTCCCCACTATACGGCGGTCAGTGGCATCAAGGCTCGAACTCACGATTCGACGAAACGCCGGTCGCACCGCGACCATGATCACTAGGCTTCCATGGCCATCATTTACGATATGGTAAATTTAAGCTCTTTTTAAGCTTCAAAATTATACAATATACTTATTTAGAAGCACGCATGATTTTCCAAAAATATCTAAATCCAAAGTTTAGTTAATGAAATAATTTAGCTTAACCCTTAGACTACCAATGAGACGCATGTGTTCCATGAAGGAGAATATTGATACCAAAGGGCGAAAGACAAAAGTGAATGCAGATATCACACGACACTATCACGCTGGTTCAGATCTCAAATCACGATTTTGGGTTTCAAGAAACAATCCATTGACCCAAAGACGCCAACAATTCCATTCTACACACCTCCAAAATATCCCGTCGTTTTCATATGCATGACCAGAAGCGGCCAAACCTTTTTGATCATCGACCCCCAAAAGATTGAAAATTCTCTTATCGACTCCCTGTACATAACAAATGATAAAAAAGAGAGGAAAAAAAACTACATATTTCTTAAAAAAATTAAATCATTTGAAAAACAGTTAAGTATTTTTTTTTTCCTCTTATGATTCTGACAGAATCAAATTTTTATATATATCAATGAGACGGTTGTTCTGGATGAGTAAATCAATGAGAAGGTTGTTCTGGATGAGTAAAACAGTGAGAAGGTTGTACTGATGGCTATATTAACAATATTTGGTTCAAAATTTGTTGATTTCAGTCTTACTTCGCCTCGGAGCTCCATATTCCATTTACTTCTCTTTGTTAAAATAGAATTAACATTACTGAAGCTAGACTCAACCATACATGAGCTTGGGTATGCAATTAAAAAAAGAAATGCCATATTACAAGTTTTGGATATTTTTGTGTAGTATTTATATTCGTACAAATTTTACACGTAGTTAAATTGTTAAAAAGCATTTTTGCTTCAAGGTCATCTAATAATTCAATGACTTCATCTTGCACATGACTTTCGTTATTTTCAACTTGAGCAGAAAGTGGTGCGATAGTCCATTCTGGGATATCTATATTTTTAATGTCTCCAAAGCGTAATATAAAATCATCGCTTAATTTTTGAAGATGTGATTTGTATGTATTTCCAATTCTACGTCGGTTATATCCAATTGTCGTAAATTTCAAATGTATTAAAAATCTTCACGTAACAATGAAGACTTAAGCTAGTTTAACTTTTCTTAAAAGCTTAAATTAATAATTGTTCGTGCTTGAATTAATGTAATATCTTTTCCTTGGTGAAGTGTTTGAATATCATTGAACTCTGCAAATACATAGGCCAAATAAGATATTATTAATATTTGCAAATCGTCACTTAAGGCTAGATTGATCTCAATAAGAAATTCTGTAACTGTTTAAGCAATTCAACAAGTTTTTGTAAACATGCTCCTCTTGACAACTATCGTACTTCGGTGTGAAATAATAATTGGATTAATAGTTCATCATTTTTCTCACAAAGCTTATCAAAAAATCATGATTTAAGAGATTGTGCTCTAATTTGAGCCATCTTATAACAAAACGGAACGAGAATCATTTCTCACAAGTCTGAGAATGAGAACATATCACGAGACGCGCATACTTTAAATGATAAAAAAAGATAAATAATTATTTTTTTAAAAAAATGCGGAAATGAGAAATTAATTAAATACGCTGAAATCTATTTTAAAAACTTTACTTATTATATTGTAATTACAAATGGAATTCAAAACGAAAATTATACATACTGCATTGCTGTCTGTAAATTTGCGATTGAATACCATTGGTATTCATTCATCGACCCCTAATTATACTATATCACCCCCCGGGGGTCGATATAGACCACTTTGCCGACCCGTGTGCATGACTAAGTATAATAACGCATGGCTAGCACTACAATGCCTACTCAACTTATAAACAATGAAAAAAAAACAACCTTAATTTTAAAAAAAAAATAATAAAAATGGTAGTCTGTGAGTTAAGCCGCAATCACGATATATTGAAATTTACAATAAATCACAAATTGTTTTAATATTTACGATTAATTTTCTACAGATCCCCAACACCGCAAAAATTACAGGGGGAGAAATCAAATCACTTTCAGAATCACTAGAAATGAAAAGCACTAGATTAAAAAGTACACAATTTTTTAATAATTTATTGAATCGTGTTATCTGATATTGTACACAATAAACGTTCAATATAATTGCTTTAAAATATTATTTCAAATTTAAAACATGTCAGAAAAATCGGCAATTTCTGCTAGAAGCTCTAAACACTTCTTTATTAGCCTCTGATCTGATCAATAGATTTTTGCAAACGATACTGCATCGTGGGTCAATCTAAAATGTATTCCAGAGGGATGTCAATGAAACACATATTTTGCTCAGGTTAGCAGAATATGTTCCACATAATTTTCTAAATGGAACATAATCTATTAACAGGTAATACATATTGCATTATCCTGACTACTCTAATATTCGATAAAACAACATATAAACCAAAATTTTGATTTTCGCTATCAGAAAAGGACAACTGTATCCTAATGTTCTAAGTCTATTGCCTCATAGCTAGTGTGTGTGATGTTCGAGTTGAGGGTTCGAGCTCCTAACACCTCGCGACAGCCGAGTGGAGATACTAAAAATGTTACAAATTCGTTTCGTGGCGAAACAGTGAGTAAAAGTTAGAAGAGAGAAACAGAAACTCAGACATACTTGTAAGTCGTATGTCTCAGGGGACTGCTTCACTGCTTGGACAAATTCGTTTTCAGACCAACCACATTTCTATGTCGTACAGATTCATTTGTCAGGTACGTATTAATTGTCGTGTAAATTTTTAATCATTAGATTTAGAATAAAAAATATCAAGAAAAATTTATACGAAACTAAATATCATATGGATTTCCCCTCCCCTTTTTTGGAGAATGATTAACTTGTAATAATTATAATTATTAATCTAAATTTGAAAAATCAAGCTATAAAAAGAAAGAAATCTAAAAAAACCCAATTTAATGTAAATAAGCGATGGACTTAAGATTTCATAACTACTAAAACATTTTAGAAGATGCAGGATCACAGCTTCAATTAACATATATAGTTCGGTTTTAGGTGAGGTATGGAGCAGCAAAGGTTATTACTCCTGTATTGTTTGTTTATCAAACATTTACGGCTGCCCTATTTCTGCCTGACTCCGCTAAACATAGCCAATATGCCTCGGTAATTTTAAACCATGGTCAGATGACGAGGTCGACTATTGAGGCGGCACCCCACTCCCCACTTCCAGCCAGCGTACATAAAAGGACTCAAAAAACCTTTGCAAAAGATAAATAATCTAATATTTTTCAGCCTCTTGCATCAAGTTCCGTTCTTCCCTTGCAAATAAATTAACCCTTCCATTTGAAGTACTTAAGATTAAAAAAAAAAAAATAGGGCCTCCATGCGAAGATATCTATGAATTCACTTGAAAATTGAACGAGAGAGGGGCTAAAAAGAAAGTAAAGTTCTCGTCTAGGGGGAAAAAAATATGCACTTCCTCCATTAGTTAGCGGTGAGTAGGAAGTACTCGATGACAGAGAGCTTCGTCACACCAGACAAGCAGGCAGAGGTGTGTATTATCAATCTGTCAACTGAGAAGAGAGGGCTAATGGACTGCCCTGTTGAAACAGATAATAGACTTTAATGTACATTAGCGGTCTGTCTGCAATGAAGAAAGCTCCATCATTTAAAACGGCAGGTATCACATATTTCTTTTTAGGGGGTAAGAATTTATTTGAAAGACTGCTTGTAAGTGAAACAGTTACTTCATAGAGAGTCTTCGTAGGCGGAAGAAATTTTACTTTTTTGAATTTTCAACAAAGCCTCGATACATTAGTCAGACGATATAACTCACAAGCAGTTAAGACACAAAAAATATCGATGTGCCTAAAATTAATTATAAAAATTATCATATTTGGTTGCATTAATTAACATTCCTGCAGAGTATGAAATGGATTTTTATTGAGGAGGGATCTCATAATGTATGTGTGTTAAATAGCAGTCTAGTTATATATATATATATATATATATATATATATATATATATATTGATTTATTTTATATTTTGATTTTTAATATGCAGTAAGAACTCATTATTCTACACAGTGATCATTAGCAGTAATAAAGCTGAAAATGGAGAGCTTAAAACTATGCGATTTCCATGTAATAGTGCCTGTCTGTATCTGGTCTCTGTTTTCATTTTTCTGTAAATTAACCATGAAAACTATATTTTTAATAAAAGCTCGATAAAAAAAATTAAATATGGTTATGTTACATAAAAGTACAAATACTTAAATACGACGAATCGCATTATAATTTTTTCTAAAGTTAAATACAGAAATAAAATATAACATTATATTTTGAAAAGCGAAACAATAAAAAAAAAAATCACGTTTTCAAATACAAAAATTAGAGCGGTTTTGATTTATCTGTATGAATTATTCCTCAACCTCATACTAAGTCTCAAGCATCAAGTGACATTGAAAACTGCCGTCACGAGTCGATCTTGTATAAGCTCGAAGTATAAGCTGGACCAAGATTCTCATCTCAACCAGCCTGCGAATTTTCAGTCTCAAACTCTTTCTTGGTCACGGTAGCCAAATGGTCATGGTCGCGAGCTCCTTCCGATGTTGCTTCTATCGAGTCGTAGGTTCGAATACTGATGCCATTAAAGATCCGTCATGCAGCTGGACTGATACACATTGAAAAAGTGCCGAAGCTCCAAGTTTTCCCGTTGTGATAGTAATGAGATTGTAATTCTTTATTAACGTCGCATTGAGCAGCAACACGAGGGCTATTGGCGATAGACATTAGAGTTTTGTACCTCGGTCAAGCGACAAAGGAGACACTTGAGCTAACACTACTTCTCCAAATTTCCACACAACGTTAACGTGAGGACTTGAAACCTCGATCAAATTTAGCATGCATCAGCTCCGCTACACAGCGGGTCTTTTGTGGCATCATAGCTCGAACCCACGACTAGACGAAAACAAGGCCCGCAGCGAGTCCGTGACTATTAGGCTACAGCGGCCACGGAAATCCATAACTTATACACCATCGCCCGTTACTGAATATACATACACCTGTCCCTCGATTTACACGGTTAATTGGTTCCTGAGAAAACCGTGTAAAGCGAAAATTAAAATTTTTGTATGAAAAACCGTGTAAATCGAAAACAGCTATAACCATGCGTTTTAAACCATTTATTCAATATATATTATAAATTCAAAGTGTTTTCAATCATTTATTCAATATAAAATAAAATAAAAAACAAAATTCAAACAAAATTGAGATAGTTATTATAAATTCAAAGTGTTTTCATCTACACTGCTATCACTATCACTTTCAACGACAGGTCTTATTCTTTTACGGGTTTGTATAATTTCACTTTCATCGCTCGAAATCATCATCGAAAGGTAATCTTGACGCATATACATGCACATGTGGTGTTACCAAATCAATGAATTAAATATATGCGGAATTTGACAGTTTGACAATTTTTTTTTATTTGAATTTAAAAAACCGTGTAAATCGAAAACGTGTAATAATTATCGAGCACCGCGTGTAAATCGAGGGACGGGTGTATTATATATGTCATAGGATCTTGTAAAATAACTTAAACGTGTCTCTTTAATACCATACTTTTCGTCATTCTTATATAGTAGGTTTTGAAGTGGATATTATATCAGATTAGCCGGAAGGCATTTTCTTTTCAAAAAAATTCTTACGTATATATTAAATTACCTTAATTTCCGGTTAAAAAATCTATTCGTGCTGAAATCTATTAATAGAACTAAATCATTTCAGAACACTCGCGTGTCAAATATATCCGTAATATTATTTTTCACTTCGGAAAAGTTACAACAGTCATCTCGTGTGTAGTTCGAATCAATCAATCGTTATCTTCTAAATAAAATCCTTAACAATAAAGGTCATACTTCGGGTCATACTCAACAAACTATTTTTACACTGAAGTAAAGATTTGAAAGCCGCTCTGATAAAATATTTTTAGTCGGCAAATTAAGTATCAAAAAAGGATATTTGCTATTAAGATAACTATGTAATAAACACTGTTTTTTGAATAACAACAATACAGGAAGCACTTTAAATCTCTCAAAGTAATGATCAATAATTTTTTTCATTCGTTTTATTACGTAGAAACAATACATGCATTTATTTGGATTACTGGTCACGTTTTAAGATCTCGAATTGAATTTCATATCTCTTTTTCAATAACCTATTTTACCAGCAATTATAGATAAAAGAAGAAATGCAGAGTATCAAATTAATGTGTTTCGTTTTGAGAGATGGCCACTGCAAACGAGTTGTCATGATCGCAGGATCGCGGCCGAAGATGTATCAGTTGAACTGCGTGTTCCGAAACTCGATGTCACTTAAAACTCTGCCGCACATTGAATATGTAGAGCAGTGGTTCCCAAAGTGGATTCCACGAAAAAATTTAAGGGTTCCGTGTTTAAGGGTTTGATTAAAAATTTTAAGGGTTCCGCTTTTAAATTTAAGGGTTTTAATGAAAAAAGAATAAGAATGGTGTTTAATATATTCACACATTTTCCTTAGAAAGTTTACAATCGACCCCCAAAATTTATGTAATTTTTTTTAGTGCAATATAGCGGTGTATATTGCCAATATCGTAACAAACTTGATTCTGCACCAGATATGCAAGTTCAGTTATCAAATCTAATGCCTAATTTTAAGAGAATCATGGAATCAAAGAAGCAGGTGCATCCTTCACATTAAAGATTTTCCATTTATTTTAGTTTATATTTTGTATTTTTATTTTTTTTTTATTTTTAGTGTTCGCGTAATTTTTTTTTTTTTTTTTGAGTTTTGCTTAATTCAATAAAATCTGAAATACCAAAATAATACTTGTTTCGTTTAATATCAGATATTAATTTTTAAAAGTCATTAATTTAAAAAAAATATTCAGGGTTCCGCGATCATTGGCAACAAATTTTGGGATTCCACGACCAAAATAGTTTGGGGACTACTGATGTGGAGGCTCAAATTCCTGTAAATCTGTTGAATGGGATGCTAATTAAGGTGTGGTCTTCGTCTATTGATCGGGCTCCAAATTAAGAAGTTCCTTGTCAATCGTCCTTTACTTGCTTCAACGTGATGTGATTGTTTATTAAAGTAACGGGCTATTGGCGACGAACCTCGCAATTTTGCATCTCGGTCAAGTGACGATACCTGAGCAGGCACACCCTTCTCCGAACGTCTATACCACGCCAACAAGAGGACTTGTGACCTCAACCAGCTTTAACTTACCTCAATCAGCCACTCTACAGCGGGTAATTGGGACAACAGGACTCGAACCCACAACTCGATGAAAACAACGCGATGATTCCACAACTATGATCCCTATACTACTGTAGTCACTTATTTCAAAAAGTAATATTAAAAAAAGCAATATAATTCCATTCGAGATCGATTGATTTTTTTTTATTAACATCACACTTTGAGGCAACACGGTGGATCTTGGCGACAAACTTTGTAATTGTGAACGATGGTCAAGCTGACACTGAGTTGGCATTCCACTATCCTAACGAGCACACCAACCAAACGTCAGGACTTTGGATTTCGATAGATTTTAATATGCATCAGTTCCAAAACATTACGGGTCTTAAGGGGATTGGTTTATTTGATTGCTTGTTAATTAACGTCGCACTTAAAAGCAACAGTAGAGCTATTGGCGACGTCCCACATAATTATGAATCTCGGTGAGAGAATTGAATCTCAACAAATGCAACGCGCATCAGCATACGAAATTTTTATTGACGGACTTCGCACGATATGTTGTGGTGGTTAGGAGAGTTAGAATCACGAGATTCGCAGCCAACACCTTTTGCGTGACTTATATTGAATTAATCCAACTACTTCTAACTGTTTCCAACGACCGCGATAGCCGACTGATTATGGTCACGAACTCATGGCCAACGTTATTTCAGTCGATCTTGGTTACATTAATGATCCATCATGTAGCGGGACTTATTCACGTTAAATCTGTCGAGGCTCAAAGTCCCCACGCTAGGATGATGTGGGAGATTGCACAGTAAGTCTCGTTCTCGTTACTTGTTCGAAGTTCAAAATACGGAGTCCGTTGCGAATAACCCTTGTGCTGCTTTTAAGTGTGACGTTAATAAACAATAATTAAACTGTTTCGCAAAAAAAAAAAAAAATCCTTATTTTTTTTTTTTGAACCATAAGACTCGCTTCTTTACACAGAAAAATTAAATTAAAATTGGAATACTTCTTATGATCCGAAGGTAACATTAAAATATGAATATTTATAACTGTATCTCAATCTTTTTAATACTGTAAAATTATCACCTACGTTAATCTTCAAAAGAAAAACAATTATCCTCCATTCAAAATTTGGATAGACGTCACAGAAATGTAATTTTTTGGATGCAAAACATCTTAGTGTATTGTTTGAAAAGCTGACAATATTAGTGAGGAATCAATTCAGGGTGAGAAGAAAGAATCAAACAAGAAGTTTCTACGAGAATGTGTGTATATTTGAAAGAATTAAATAACCCTACTTTTCTTTCATTGATGAAATTTAGAGAATAATTGCTAGACTAAATAAAATATTGTTTTCTAAAAAAACCTTTACGTTTCAGGTGCGTCTTATCATCCAGTGCGTCACACGGTTTGAAAAATACGGTATTTTTTATTACTTTAGAATATTTCACCATCGAAGCAATATTCGATATAAGAGTTTTGAACCTGAAACCAAGACATACATCTTCGCTAAAATGCTTTTTTTACACATATCATTCTTCACTAAATTGACAAATCTTTTTCTTCCTTTTTTTTTCGCTTCCTCGGTACGAGAGAGAGGTCCCTGTATCTACACGCATATTCTCATTTTTTCCCCTAATCAACAACATAAATCTGGAAATGTATACGATCCCTCAATATATCACGGTTTCTTTCACTCCACATTAAAAAAGCCCTGACTCAGGAAATATGTATCTCGGGCAGATAATGTCGCCCAAAGTGATTAATAGCGCCAAGAGTTTCCTTTCAAAGTGGTTCGGCAACACGACGGCAAGTGGCTACGTGCAGAGATAGCCACTTCCATTCACAGCTGACAGCTTAATAAACTGTCAACTCCCAGTTTAATATTTCATCACCATAGTAACACTTGGAGAAGCCAATTATTAAGCTCTAAGGGGAGTCTGATTACTTAATAAAGTAACTTTTTCCCCCTCTTTTGATATTTTTAGTCTCTTTCATATCAAAGAGTTCTTCCTAAGTCGTAACTGGATTGGTTGTTCCGCCGCAAGTTTATTATGTGCAGATATGTGCGCACTAGATAAATGGGGGTCTGAGAGAAATATTTCTGGAGTGAAGGATTCAGAGATTGGATCTTTGAAATTGAAGAAATTTTAATTGACCTATCAGGAGACGAGGCTTGTTATTAAAATATCATTAAGATTCTAAATCGTCTGCGCCGGAGGAAAATTGAGAGCACACGAAACAGACATTTCCGTTCGGGGAACAAGAGTGACACGAAGTTATTAGTCACGATGATATTTTTTGCGCATTTGCTTTTAAAATTCCTGGGTGGGGCTTTTATTTCGCAATCTCTGCATTAAAATGCAAATTATTAGAATTTAACACCGTGCTGACAGATCGTAAGTGCCAATCCTTAATCTTCACATGTCACACGACATAACTAACCACGCCTAAGAACACGTTAGGAAATAATAATTTGAAACTGAAAAGCAAAGAAAATGAAAGATAAATATAAGCATTGTGTACCTTATCTTATAAAAGTAATATCTAGACGTATCGTATAATCAGACCTAGAAATTATTTCGAGGAGAAAAATTCTTTGGAATTGCATCATTTCCAAGAATGCAATCCATATAGAGTGTGTGATTAACTTCCCTTTTTTCCGGCTCAATTTTAGAAATTCTCAAATAGAACAATGATTAATGTGCTTTTAAATAATACTTGGCCGAAACAATTCGTGGAGAGAAAACACAGCGTTTTTAATGTATTTAATCAGTTTCTTTATGTAATTCAAAAAGTTCGTGATATCAAAGTTCAGTTGAAATTCTGAGAATTAAAATAAATGCTTATTTCATAAGGCACACATCAAAGCAAATAATTAAATGTTTAGAACTTAAACGTAATTATATTTTATTTATATATTCCAAACAAAACGCACATTAAAAAAATCTTGTATTTATTATTTATAGCTTTATTTAATTAATGTATACGTATCAATAAATGGAACATAAGTTCAATAAGCACATTTTAAGGGATTTTATATTAAAAATAAATTATGTTTCTTAAGATTTATTCGAAAACTAATCCATAAATTTCATGAAACATGAATTAAAATGTTGGAATATGGATTTAACGGGCATTAGAATGAAGATAAATTATATAAATATAATTAATGGCAAAACACACACATGAGCCACTATTTTTATTATATAGCTTCAAAACATGCGAAATATAAAGGTATTTAAAGGATTTATTAATTTCTTTATCACAGTAAGACTTAATTTTAGCACGTTTCTTATTAGTTTTATGATAAGCTAATTCTTTTAAGCTTTAACTTTTGTTTGAACGATTTCTTTTTGTTGTTGTTGTAAAAATGAAACTAAATATAGAAGATAAATTAATGGTGTGTATACGTAGAGTGATTTAATAATACTTTTGAACATTGTCTATATTATTATGTATGTGATCGCGGGTTCTTTTATGGTGTCATGGAATTACGAGCATTCATTTCGTAATCATTTTTTTAATTACAGGACGACACTTTACAAATATGAAACACGCACAAAACACAGAAATTACACATAGAATGGACTTAAGTGCTTCAATAAGCTGAACGCTCATCAAGGCGTCTTACGCCTTCGGGGTTTTCATCTTTTCTGCCACAGGCGCTAATTCCACATAACTAGAGGGCGCCTGTGCCTCACAATGTATGATACATAGTACTTACTAATGCGTACTGTACGTACATAATATACCAAATATGCGCATTTGTTTATGTTTACTTTTCAAACAAAGTTAGGCGGAAGCTTTATTCACTTTGATCAACAGTAAAAATAAATGAACGAATAAAAATATATTGCTTATCGAAAAACTTAATAAATTCTTATTTTAAAGGTAAGAAAAGCCAGGACCTTCATTACAAAAATGAATATATTTCTGTATGCGTGTTTATGTGTTATGTAGCATTTATTATATAAACTAACATAAAAATAACTTAAAATTAAATTATAATTTGTTCATTTTGGGTCACACGTTCCCTTTTACATGTAGCCTAAGTGTTAAATTAATCTTGTTTAACACTGTTTCATTTAGTATTCCATCGTCTAGTAATGTATTCTACAAACTAAACGAGGCCTTATTGTACATGTGCCATATTGAAAACGTTCATTTTAAAATAATCCTATAAAAAAGCCATTCAGAATCAATGACACTAAAATGCTACAAATTTATCTTTTTTTTTTTTTTTTTTTTTTTTTTGTTAAAAAATGGTGGGCGTTTCGCGAAATCAGCCCTCTTAAAAATAGAGGGCTAATTTCGTAGGTGTATTAATTAGGAGATTTTGATAAACAGAACGAATTTTAAATATCAAAAATTGAATAAACAATTTTGTTTTAAATTTTAAAATCAAATATTGAATTTTAAAATTCAAAACAAACGGGCCGAGCCCCAGAGAAAAATTAAAGTTTTTTTTTTTTTTTTTTTTTTTTTTAAAAATGTGTTTTTTTGGGATTCTTGTACATTTTCCTTATATCTGATTTATCCATAGTGTTAATATTTTTACACAATGTGATATAAGTCTATTTCTGTTAGAGTGGACAAACTTTTTTTTTCTCCTGATAAACACTCAAAATTTTTAAATATTGCTCGATATTTGTTTAAAAATTTTGATAAATTTTGAATCATAAAACTTAAATTTTTTTAAATTCAATTAATTTTTTTGAAATTATAATTAAGTTCAAGGTATCCAATCTCATGCTCATAAGAGCATAGTAAATTTTCAAATTCATAAATTTTGCAGCGGATCTCTTTAACAACATCGATAGAAGTTAAAACATCTTGATAACTACCCCGAAAGAGACTTCTCCGTTAGCCTATTAGGTAGAGCGCAGCAAAAAGTGACCGGTCAACTTCTTCTTCGAACCCATTGGACTGGAGTTCGAAACAGCCGATGGTACTTCAAGGTCTTCAATTCTTTCCCCTTCCACGGGTAGAAAGCCACGCAACGCCGAAGTATGTTTTTCAATTGCAGTAATGGCTTAAAAAGCAACCTTCGAAACAAATACCAATGCTTCTATTCGAATCACCACAGTGATATTGGAGGGGGAGTATGCAGCGGCTCTCTTCAACAATAACTCTGAAGTTAAAACGCCTTCATAACTAGCCCGAGGGGACGTTTTTCTTAGCTTGGTTGGAAAGGCGCAACAAAATGCGACCAGTCCACCTTTCTACTGACTTATCGGTCCAGGGCTCGAAACCGCCGCTTGCATTTCAAGGCAGCTATACCAATAGGTTTTTCCCTCAACGGGGTCGAAACTCAACAACCGCCAGCTCCAAGGTTATAACTACTCTCTCCCCCTCCACGGAGTCCAAAATCACCCAACGCTGAAAATTCAATAGAATGTTGGCAAGACGTACCTAAAAGTAAATCATCACCTGCAAACATAAATACGGCTATTGATTATTAATTGCTCATACACAATTATTTATGTTTATATATGCGATTTTCTTTTTGCATACACAGATTCATAATTATGAAGGTTCCTCAATGTTAAAATATGACTCTTCCATTGCTTTTAATTTTAAAAAATGAGGCCTACTTAATTGTACATAAAACAATAAGCTCCTTTTCCCTGTCAAAAGTATCTCAGATACCTTAAGTAAATCAACACGAAATGGCAATTTCCTTATCATATTTTACACTTCACTAAAGCAACCCCATTTATATAACAATTTCATTTGTTACTACATTAGAGAAAACGTTAATTCTTATTAAGTTCATAAGAATACATATCTGAATTTTTTTTTTATTTCGCTTCAAAGGTAAAAATTCTGAATACATTTGCACGCAAAAGGCAAAATAAGAATCTAATTTAATTTAACTGTACGTATCATTAAATCAATAATACTCAACGCGAAATGCTTGTTTCTGCAAAGCTTGAAAGAGACGTTTGGAATTATGAATTGCATTTCGTCTATAGCAGTTTTTAGTTTTGTTTTTTAAATTTGAAGCACAAATATCCATATTAAGACTCTTATTATCAGACTTTCATAAAATACATATTCCAACTGTCGGATGAGTTGGGCCAATAATATTTTTAAAAATATTTTTCACGATGTGTAGATTGCACCAAATATATGGCTAAATGGCCCGTTGTTTTTGCTTGTATTAACCATGCTTAAAATCAGTCGTCAAGGGCCAGCAAACTTTTAAAACGGAAGAGACACAACCCGACCCTCAAAATAATTTAAAAGATTATCGTAAGTCATAAATATATTTTTACAAGTACGGGAAACTTTAAATAATAATATAACAAGTAACAGAATTATTTATATCTTCATTAAATGAAGAGGAAAATCAACTCACTCACACACACAAAACATTGCTCTTGTTAATCAGTCGGAGCAACGAGATCGCAAGTTCCAAAAATAATTTTTTCCCCATAAGGCTTACAACTAATCATTTGTAATTTAGAGAACGATTTCAAATTTTTAAGGTATGATTACTTTTTCTTTTTAGTTCATTTGAAACGAAATTCACGTACAAAACAAATGTTCTGATGCATTCATATCAACTACTCAAAATCACCATAACGTGAAAATTCTTTAAGAACTGTATATGAGTCGATCTTGTGTGTTCAATTCGTAGAAAAGTGTCAAAGTAATGTCTTGTCTTCTACACAAAAAAGGGTGACAATGAGAAATAATGGATTCAACATTATTAATCAATTGTCAATTTCCAGATTCCATTGATCCTGTCAGGGGACATAAATAGCCGTTTTAATATATTTTAATGTATCGTAACATGGAATGGTGGAAGATATTTCACTGGTAACTGTTTTAGCTGTACTGTCAATTCTCTCATGATAAAAAAGGAACGATTTTGATTTTGTAAAATCAGCTGGCGGTGCGAGGCTTTGTACATTCGCACCGCTCAAACCCACTTCGGTTGACTGATTTTTACTAACGTCGCATTTAGAAACAACATGTGGGTGACGACGACATTTTACTGGCACCTCCTTCTCCATATTTCCACAGCCCTTTCTATTCCCTTAACGGGAAATCTAGGAGTCCCGACAGATTTAACGTGCATCGGCCGCGAGTTCGTTACCGAGACCGCTAGGCCACTGCGACCACTTAAATCCCCTCGGATCATGCTTTTGATCACTTCGATACCTGGTCTATTTAAAAAGGTCTTTATTACTTTACACAACTCTCTTCGACACCTTAAAACTATAGATAATTCTGAAGAATCAAGTCTGAGTATTCAAAAAGCATATTTTTAATTCCAAACATGATATTAAATTTAAAAATCATGTTAATTAAATACCGCATGAAAAGAGTAAATCTCTTTCCACAAACTCGAAGAATTGTTCATTATGTAATAATAATTTCCGGAACATGATGGATCACCCAATTAGCTACATTGAAAACTGTAAGTCAAAAAGTTAATTGGTTCCTGTAAATATTTGAAGTTGGAGAGAACAAAACAGGAGAATGAGAGAAAATAAAATGGTACAACATTCCAATAACCAAAACATACAAAGTCAGCAGAATGCAATTGACGATACAGTTTCCAAGATAAATATTGCGTTAGGTCTAAGTTGCAATTGATTGAAGACCCTTCAGGGATTCTTTTTCACTGTATTAAAATAAAAAATGTGTATTTCCGACTCGAACTCAATGCAAATTCGCTGTCCAGAAGACCCTTCTTTCGGTATGGGCGTTTTGAAGTGTGCTCCCCCTTTACGTCACTTGGCACATGCTCCATTTACTCGCCTCCCACGCGTAGCAGAGTTAGCGTCACTTAATCAACCATCGGGGTCCTCGAGAACGTACTCGGCAAACTGTTAAAGATGGATGGCCGCTTGGGGAGCGCTAAGTAATCTGTGTGGTATGCAGCTGAAAGAATGATTATGTCTACTCCGTAAACTTTATTCTCTGCCGTGTACATTAGCAGTTTCTCAGTTGGGAAGGGAGGAAAAAAATTAGAGAAGATAAAGATATAAAGACCTTTAAGATGAAAATAGACGGATTTTTTTATAGCAAAGTTCAATCGCCTCGAATTTTTTTGTTCATCGTCTTTCATTTGTTGGCAGAGATAGAAATCTATGGAAGTGCACCATTGTTCATGAATCATTTTCACGATACTTTTTCTCTTTAGGAGGCCGCGATTGCCTAGGTCGCGAATTTCGATGCCGGCGGGTTGCAAATTCGAATCCTGATTCTGTTGAAGAATTCTGTGAAGAGAATAATAGGGGCCGCTGTGAGTGAAGTCGAAATGGGTCTCAAAATCTTCAAGCGGAAAATTCCCCTTTAATGTTTTATGGTAATTGAATGAACATTAATAATTTCAATTGAGAATGGTTAATGAACCCAGTTTACTTTTTTAACATCAAAATTGGATTGACTGATTATTTTATTAACGTCACAATAAGAAGGAACATGAGGGATATTGAGGATGGACCGTAATTTTGGACCACGGTCAAATGACGAGGACGACATCGAAGCCGACAACCCCTCTCCAAATTTTTATACCTCCCCCCCCCTATCTAGAGAAGACATAAAACCTTAAGCGTAAGCCTAAAACCCTTGTGCTCATTTTATGTTAATATGTTTATTTGTTAAATGTTTTGATTAATTTTCAGCCTGCCTGTTTGGGCTCCAGACAAAGTCCGCTGATCACAATCAATACGCCTCATAATTTTCAACTATGACCAGATAACGAGGTCAGTACAGAACCATGTTCATGCCACGCTAATGATAAGACTTTAAACCTCGACGGATTTAATATGCATCAGCCCCGTTGCACGACGCGTTTTCAATCCCCGGGAAGGGGGGAAAAAAACCACTTTCGCATTCAGCATTTATTGATTGATCAAAAATCCTTTTTTTACTAGGTAATGTAGGTTACAACTGAGATTCTTCAAACAGATATATTAAGAAGGAGATTTTCGATATATAAAAGTAAGCAAACGTTATACAAAGTGCTTACCGAGCACGAAATATATGAGACAAGGACAAGAAGTTTATAGGTACAAAAATAAGTGGTGTATCTGTAAAATCGATATCTCCAACACAAATTTACAATTACGCTATTTATAAAGATCTATGTTAAGTGACGATGACGAAGCCTAAGCTGGGTCTCTCTGCAAACTTTCACATCACGCCAACGGGAGGACTTGGAGCCTCGATAGATTTAACGTGCATCAGCCTATATTCCCGACGGATCGTTAGTGGCATCAGAATTCGAAACCCCGATTTGACGGAAACAACACCGGTCGCGAGTTCGAGATCATGACCACTAAGCTATTGAGGCCCGAATCAGGTCTCGAGCACGTAACTAGATTAAAACATAGCAGCCACGAGCTTGATGCCATGGCTACTCGGCACAGGGCCACTCCGTCTCATTAGAACTACCAATTAATGCGATTCTAATCAGTGATAAATGTTACAACAGTCTTCTATGTAAAGCAAGCATGGGATAAATGAAATGAGATAGGAAATAATATTATTAGTCTGCAGTTCCATTGATCACTCATACCATAAATTTCTTTTGTAATGGGCAGGCTACTGGAAATGTTTGTTATATGAACACATTATTTAATGGTGAATTACAAAAACGCACTAAATTAAGACTTAACTGGATTTCTAGTTAAAGTCAATAATCATAAAAACACTAAAATCAGTAATTAAATTTTATCCTCAGAATAATTATTGCCTATTACAGTTTCAATATAAAATAAAAAAATTTTAGTTTGAAACTAAAAGCATACTTATTGATGTATTTGTAGCAATATCTTTTATACACATCACGGAGGTAATAAACAAACGTAAAATTCGATTTGCTTGATTTGATTTTGTTTGATAAAATTTCCACTAAACAAATATAAGGAAAATAACATTTCTAAACGTTAATAACAAAATGTATTTTAAGCTTTCAAATGAGAATGAAGTCTTAATCAATGAAAGTTTGCTTCGGAATATGCATCATAGTTCTTCTTGTTCCCAATATTTAAAAAAAAAAAGAATTAAAAGATGCTCTCTTATTCCTAATTTCGAAAATTACTTGTAGCCAAAAAAAAGTGCTTTCAAGAGAAATAAAAATTTATTTCTCATCTCAATACTTTGAAGCCAACAAAATTAAATTATATCGCGAAATTTAAAATAAATATTTATTGAAAATTATCGCATTTTTGTGTATAAATCACACTTTTTTTTCTCTCCATATACATCCGTGCTTGTACTGAGCAATAAACGTTTTACACGCAACATGAATTTCAACTAGGGCTCCCGTCTACCCGCCATTTTGATTTCATGAACGCAATGTTAATCCTTTGGAATTTCGAATTTAATTCCCACATCTTTACTATTTGAATGCAATAAAGTGCATCTGAAAGAACAAAAAATAACGATGGTTTCTGCGGAATTGCTTTTTTCTCAGATTTTTAAAAATATTATTACCCCTATTTTAATTATTCGTTTTAGAGTTTTCCCATCTTTAAAATATATTTTAAAATATTTTTATAAATTGGAGGGAAAAAGTAATTCCGCAGAAGCTCCATTATTTTTTGCTCTTTCAGATGAATTTTATTGCATTCAAATAGATCGAATAGTAAAGCTTTGAGAACGGTAGTCGAAATTCCTTATGATTAACATTACGTCCACGAAATCAAAATGGCTGGTAGACGGGAGCCTTGATATATGGGGGAGGAACATGGCAGTTTAATATAATAACACATAAGTACTACATTTTTATGAATTTTTTTTATTTTAATGTGATGAAAAGTATTTATATCATAACACAAAGAATAACTTTATTCCTGTCTTTTTTATATTAGTATCCTTTGTACGCGGTGAAAATGTTTTTGCCTATTGCTGTATTATCGAGGTAAAACATGAATGAAGCTATTCTGTCGACTAATTTCAGGAGATGTGTGAACTTGAATGAGAATAATTCGAGATAAAAACCAATGTTTTTAAAACAACGTTTTTATATGGTGGCAAAGTTTATTTTTAAAAAAATTATTGAAATATTAATTAAAACTTGTCGCAAATGTCTAAATATTGCGTTGTTAGACGAGTAGGAACGATTCCCAAAATTTCAGAGCTCTAGCTTGATGGGAAGTTGGTTAAATTAACGATCGAAAATTTGATGACACACACACACACACCAAGTGAAATACATAAAAACGTTGTAAAAATAAGTTACACCTCTTTATTTTTATTGCGAACTAATAAGATTTCGCATTTTATTTCCTTATAAATGTCTACAAAACATTACAAAAATACATATCACTTTTTCATATAATAATAAATAAGCTCCACCTCTTTATTTTTAGAGAGAACTTATTGCACCGCGTATTTTATTTCCTTATAAATGTATACAAAGCATTACAGAAATATTACTCTTCTTAGATATTTAAAAAAATTTCAGGAATAATATACACATTCATTTAATAAAGCCATAATATACTCTTTATTAAATATTTTATAAGCTAAAGTACAGCAATACAATATTATACATGTAGGATTATCCAGCTTATTATCAAAGTATTAATTGTATTTTCAAATATACAGCAAAACCAATTCCTCAGAAACTCGATAGACAGCACCACGAATCAGAGTCATGTGATAGCCTCACGCACGTGTGATAGCCCCTATTACGGAACAAAACCGAGAAGCGTTTAGTTCACGCTCTCTTCTCTTCTCCGCCTTTCTCTTTATAAAGAAGAAATCCGAACGTTAGCGCGCGTTCCAACACACTTCGCCGATATGCCATTGGGCTGCCATCTATCTTTCTCCGAAGAACTAGTTCCCTTAATCGAAATAATCTGTATATAGTAGTTTTGTAAATATTACTACTTCCTCTCGTCTACTCAAGAATAAAAGTAGCGAATGAATTTCAAGTCTCCTCACTGAACTGGTAAATAGTACGAAGTCATCATGAAACCTGGTAATGGAATTAATCCCCTAGACAACCATACCTTTGCGTAAGAGCAAACCAGTGAAGATTCGGGATGTACAATTTCCTCCTTCTACATACATTTAGTAAATAAAATTCAGCTTGAAACTTCGCTCACAAGAAGAATTACATGGTATTATAATTTAACCATTTTAAATATCACATAAGCATTACTAACTATAAATATACCTTTTAGCACGCAAATTGAAAATTTTTAAAGAAAAAAATTTTCTGTGATGAAAATATCAACTCCAGAAGTTAAAAGATTTGATTTCAAATCTTTACCTAATCTATCCTTCCAATAAATAAATAACAAAAAATAAAGGCTTTTATAAGTTACTAGTATTGATGATACAAAATGAAATGATAAAAGAAAATATTTAAATTAAATATAACACAATAATAAAATTAAATTTATTTTAAATAAGAGCAATTTTTGAATTTCTAATATGTATTTAAATTTAAAGATATATTTATTCAAAATGAATTATTCTTGATACCAAGCTTACTCAGTAAAGAAAAAATTTATTCTGGCTTTGACAAAAGTTCTTTATGCGATTTCTACAAGTTTAATTTGTGCAAAGATTTTGTCAGGGTAAGAAATAATTACAGAAATAATGGAGATACGAGTACAAAGTAACGCGGATTCATTGCAATATAAAAATTGTTTGCTCCCGAAACATACCAAATTTTTGATCGATTGCTTATTGCTGTCAGACTTTGAAGCAACACGAGAGCTATAGGCGACGGACCTCATAATTTTGATCCTCGGTCGAATAACATATGGACTACCTGAGCTGACACCCAATCTCCAAACTAATCCAAAGGAAGGACTTGGATCCACGCTAAATTTAATGAGCATCTGTCCTGCTATACGTTGAGTCTTTAGTGGCATCAGAACTTGAACCTACGACACGACGAAAATAACGCCGGTCGTGAGTTCACAACCTTGACCATTAGGCTACTGAAGCCACAAAACACGCCAATATGGAAGCCAAATTAATAAGAAATAAATCGAAAACTTTTAAACAAAAAAAAAATCGTTCTTACATTTGTCTTAAGATTACAAATAATTTGACTCCATTTTTAATCCATTCTTTGATTACCGATAGTATATATAATAATACATCACAGGTATTTAATATTTATTGGTTAAAAACACTAAATTTTTTATGCGAGTTTTACATCAACCCAATTAAGACTAAGAGAAATTTTTCATAATTATAATAAATATTTTTAAAAATTAAGATCATTACTGATGAGAGTAGACATATTAAAAAAAAAACTTTTTTTTTCCTAAAATTACTTAAATATTATACCATGTTTCAATATTGATGAAGAATCAAAGATCATTCAACTTTGTATGATGTATGCTTTTAGTTCAACAACATTGTGAATTAACTATCTTTTCCGCATATCTTTTTTTTTAAGTGAAATGTTTGGCATTTGACAACAGGTAGAAGTTTTTGTGGATGATTTTATTCGCGGCGAGATGCATTTCAATTGTTATTCATTTGAACTTTTACAGATATCAAATCGAAAAGCATCAAACAAATTGAAAATTTAAGGAAACATTAAATTTCCTTGCCTAGTCTTTGTAGGACATTCCATGAAATTAATGGCGAACGGGAATATTTTATGCTCATGCATAATCAAAATCGTCACAAATATTTTAATCGCCTTTTTCATTACGTTTTTCAACAGATTTTCAAAGTAATTTTTTGTGTGTAATAGATTTTCTTTGTAATCTTATTTTATGCAGATATACCGAGTCACGAAATTTCATGAATGAACTCATTACCTAATAGGGGGGAGGAAATAGAACGATGCTGGACAGTAGTTACGATGAATCTTAGTACATCTGTGTTGGCTAGCGGACCCAATGAAAAATTAGTGAAACAAGAATCATTAACAAACATACTATTGTTTTAACTGCATCAGCTACGATGCTCTCTAATACAATACAAATGTGAATTACTAACATAAATAATTCTATTTTACTACTTACGGTCTAACTATTGATCGCAGATATCTTAATGCTGCCTCCACATCTTGCAATAAGCGAAGCGTAAGACTTAAATTTCCAGAAATTACTTAAAAACATTTCATTGAATTTACTTTTCAAAATTGGTTTGTTCACATTTAAATAATTAATGTTTTTGACGCTTTCCTAGCGTATAGTGAAAAATATCTCCAGTTTGGTGATGAAATCAAAAAATTTCATGAAAAGTAACTTCTTTTCATACAATTCCGAACAAACTTTTCATACACTTCCTAACATCTTTTCCCCAAAAGCGTTCAAATCTTTTTAGAAGCTATATGCGACATATTTTTATTCCGAGCTACTTCTGACATGACTGATTATTTAATAATTTTACAAATCTTAATTACACGTTTAATTTTGATGTTCAATTAATTGTAATATTTAGAACACGAAAAAACATCTCCGCAGATTCATGCATTAATAACTGAATTAGCACTTTTAACTTTTGTTCCTTTAATTCATAAATGCTTTTAAATAAATTAATGAGAAAAAATTATCAATCAGATGTATACTATTAAGTTATGTATAATTCTAATAATTATATTAGTTATTAAAAATCAGACATTCTGACAGGGATGATATTGCACAATTTCTTGTTCTCTGGAATATTTCTGCTACTCACTAATGTAGTCTTCTATTATTGACACCTTATATATTGTTTCATTTCGATCTAAACTATTTTACTTCAAGTAAAAAAATATTAGGCTTTCGTAATAATCGAACACCCATTTCATTAAGACAGATGTCGGGGGGGAGGGATACCCATTCCTTAGAATAATTCATCAAAAAAAAATTCCTGTTCTTTTCTTTGAATTTAAACACCGAACTTTTTCTAACATATCATAAATTCACAGCATTTTTTTTTTTTATAATTTTATGTTTCACAATTCCATGTTAACGAGAGAGAAAATAAAAATCAGCGTGAGAAACAAGAGAGAAAAAAAAGTCATAAATAAATTATGAATGAAAACTCAACGAGTAATGACCACTTTGTAATATTTGAATAAGCCGAAACGATGAGATAAAAATTCAACTTGTTTCCAAAAAGATTGTTTTGTTTTTGATTATGCAAAGCAATAACGAATGAGAGAGAGAGAGATGTTGGCAGATGTTTTTATATCATTATGGAATTGTGGATTGCTTTTCGAGAATTGTTTCTAAGAAAACCTTTCCAATTACACTGCTACAACATTTGGCGACTTATCATACTATTATAGTTTATAAAAAATATAAATAATTATACATTTGTTTGGGTTTTTTTTCGCATCAGAATTATTATTGCTAGCGTAACGAAATGGCGCCAACTATATTCTTATCTGAGACATAGTTATTTAAAATAATGATATTACATAGCTTCCTCCCAGATTCTGTTCTTAATTTAAGATTACGATTCTGCCTTATACCAGATATTAAGTGTTAGTCGAATATTTCATTATGTAATTAGCTGAGACCTCACAGAGGGTTAAAGGAAATCTTTAAAAACAAATTTCGAGATCTATTTTTGTTAACTAAATAAATGTAAAGGAAATTAAATACAGAAATTGTTTCTTTTTATCACGGTAAATAAATTTGGAGAGTGTAGCAAGCAAAATAATAAAATTATTTTTTACTTCAATATAATTCTCGGAATTATGGATAGCTTTTAATAACTGGGAAAATGACTTAATATTTATTCACACGATTATTTTTAATAAGAACTAATGGGTTTAATTCTAAAAAAAATAAGCAATAGAGATCTCAAGTTTTCAAAGTAAATTTTGTTTATCCTATTACATCTGAAATATTAAGCCAAATTTACTTGCAGAAAGTGCATATATAAGACATATTTGATAAACAAGGAATCCAAATGCGAAATGGATATTCACACACAGAGAATTATATTTCATAAAAAAAAATAAAAAAATTCAATTTTTGGGGGGGAAAATTAAATACTTCGAAAATTTGATGAGATATTTGGAATTCTGAGCAACATCCATTGTTAAAAAAAGCTTTTATACTACTACTAAACAATTTGAAGCGTCAAATAAGTGTTCTTAGCTTCACTAATTCCATCCAATTGTTGTACGATTAGAATACAAAGACGTTTCTAGAATATTGTTCAATACGAAGTGTAAATCTGGTTTCGTAATTTACGCAGAAAGAGAGCAAAACGTAAGGTTTCGTATAAATAAGTTATATTTACACTTTTTATACAATTCTATTTTAATCTTCATCCCCTACACATCCCCGATTGGAATTTTTATATTACTATGTTTTGCACCAATATATTTCTGCAGAATAATTTTTATTAATATATACTCATGTATATTAACAGTTCCGTTATACTGTGAATCAAAAGATTTATACCATTAAAAATAAGGATACAGGATAGAATTCATAGTTTTGGTACATAATTACTGTTTGAATTTCTGAATGATTCAAACGAGTTAATGTGAATGGTGATTTTTTTTTTAAATATTAAATCCACTTCTTCGATTTTCATACTTGAAAAGAGCACACGACATTTATTTCAATAATGCAAACCATTTTTATCTTGTACTTGATTATTGTAGATAGTGCCAATTATAACTTTCCAATAACCGATGTGAATCTCGTAGGAAAAAAAATCGTCAGCACCTTTACTCGTGATGATCTTTAAATAGCAGACGATCTAAGTTATTTATGAATTTAAGTCAATGTTGTAACACAACCAAAACAATTTGAATTTAAATTGAGGTTAAAATACCTTTTCATGCAATTCTTTAACCTATATGGTTCAAATGGTCCAAGAAATATCCATCTACTAAGAAATAGTATCTTCTTTTTTTTTATTTATAGAATGCTCAATGTCTGCTTTGGTCTTAACCAAAGAGCCTACAACATTTTATTTGAATACTGAATCTCTAAGAGTCAAGGAGCCAACTCGGCGACTGGTGTAAGTAACGTAATAAGCAAACTGTGTAGTACATAATAGCGGCTCGTAATTCAAACGAAGACAGAAAATGGCTAAGATTAAACTTTTCACCTTCCGAATCGTAATGGTTGCGAGCGTTCACCTGACAATTTAGTGTGGGCGTGGAACATGACTGCACTTTTGACGACGTGAATGAAATAAAACCCTCCTAAGATGTCACGGAAACCAAGTTAGAAAAGGTTTGGAATCTGACCTTTCTTGACTTCAGGATTTGTTGACAATGGGTGCTGAGGTTTGTTGGGACCTACCCTATCTGGTTTGCTTTTTTTTATGAATCTGACATCGTATCATTTCCCTGTAGTAATGATCTCTTCTCTTGTTTTTTTAATGGACCAAAAGGACCGGTCTTGTCGACCAGTAAAAGAGCGATTTATTTATAAGTGTTCTTTCCTTTTTTTTTTTTTTTTCCTTCCTTTCTTAAATCTACAGATTATCTCTTCGAGGTAAAATATTGTTTCAACGTAATAATGATATCATGAATGGGCATAATTTTCCTTGAATGGAACGATGAGGGTTCTGGGTTCAGGATAGAAGGTGAGCTATAAAAACGTAATCTCTCGTAATAGTTTTTTTACAAATCAGAAAGAGGATGTTTAAAGTGATATTTTACCATTTGAAATACATTAAGGCGCAAAAATAAAATTAGAGTTGAATTTAGGTTAGGCTGATTTGCATTAAAATCTCAACAAAACTGCATATGTAGATTTGGTGGCTGAAAAGATTCAAACATATGAAAGCTCTAACTTGAGTAAGTAACCCATATGAATGATTCAATGCAATTTTTTTAATTTTTTTCAATTTTATTTTATTTTTCCCAACTCGGCAAAATACTCAACTTATATTGAAATTGCCGACTGGTACTTTGGGTTCTTCGCGATTTTCTCTTCATTAACCTCGGACACTTTTTAACAATTTAAATTGCATGCAATTACAACTTCTTGCCAACGAAATGAAACATGATCAGGTAAATTAGATGAAGATAAGAAGTGCAATGAAATGAATGATAGTAGTGATACATATATGTGAAATAGAACTGAAAGGAAAGAGAAGGGAGAGAGAACAAAAGGACAGACTGATAAATATTTGTAAATTGGATTGAATCATCGTAATTAATCGTTTGGATTGAAGTGACTCTTAGTGTTAAGTACTAAGATACGAATTTGCGAAATGGGAGAAGAACTTCAATCAGAACGATTGATTTAGTAAAGCAAAGAGTTTTTTATAGATATTGTTTGAGTATAGATCATAATCTAGGATTAACGAGTTAAGTAGGATTCACCTTATCTACTCTTTAGTAATTAATGAAGTATTTTGTCTTCCTCTTGCATATCATCAATCGGAGTCTAATAATTATTGACTACTTAATTAGACTGAAAGATGTGGGTAGAATTAAATAATGAAGCAAGATCATCACACAGTTATATTGCCAGTTACTCACTCTCATAGGTACTTAGCCTCTATTGACACGTCTCTCCTCGTTTCACCTAGTCGCTATAAGACACTTCTGCTGCTTGAATATACAATGGCTGTTTATTAACGTCTCACTTTGAAGCAACACGAGGGCTGTTGGAGACTGATTCCGTAATTTTGAACCTTGCTCAAGTGTGACATCTGAGTTGCCACCAAGCTTCCACACCACGCTAACGAAAGGATTTGGAGACTCGCAAGATTTAATGTGTCTCAGCCCCTTTAAACGGCGTATCCTTGATGAAATTGGGATCCGATCCCACGACTCTTCGAAAATAACGCCGGTCGCGAGTCCGCGACCATAACCACTAGGCTACCGCGACAACAGTTAAGGTAGGGAGTAATAAAAAGTAACTAAGCGGATTTTATGACTTAAATTGAGAAATACTGGGAAATGTATATATTATAAATAAATATAAAAGATCTTGTTACACTTTAAAATGTCCTACCAATACGTATAACAAATAGATTTTATGAGTGCCTCTCTTTCTCAAAATTCCAGTTTAAATAAAATTCTATTTCTTAAATAAAATTTCGAGAGGGACAGAGAATGTATTTAAATCAGAAAAGCAAACTCTTTCATTGTCCTTAGGCATAGAAATGAACAGAGAATAAAAACAAATGTAACGAGCCTCGCGATACGATATAAACGAAACAAAACTTTTGACACTCCATTTCACTTATAAATAAAAATTTAATTGCATAAATTCAGAAGAGTAGGCGAGAATCATTGGAAGCACACAGACACTTGTAACTTAAGAAATGGGCAAGGCTGAAATACTATCACAAAGTGTTGAAGAAAAATTTACATACAGATAAAAACCACAACATTAGCATGAAAATGAATGAATGAATCAGAAGGATGACTCATTCATTCATTCGTTTCAATCAGCTTGTAACTATCTGAAAACGGACTCCTCAGTCACACCAGGAAACAAGCAAAAATAAAGATAAAAACCAATAGCGCAAAAGTGTTAAAAAGAATCCGCTGTTGTGACCCACACACGCACTTGCAAAAACAGAAACCCGAGTATAATTTTCAAGATGTGGGACGAGAAAAGCAGAACTAATGTGACAGTCAGCAATGCACCGCTGGGAGTTTCGAGAAATCGAGCCGATTTATCAAGGCGAAGATAAGTTGTCCGTTTCCTTTTCGGATATAATCATAAACACGATGTTGCCACACCCGAGCGATCCGTCAAAGTCTTCTCCAGAACGGCTCTGATTTCTCATTTCAGGGATCATTACACGAAATGAAATACCCATTTCACCTGCGATTGGTTGGGAAAGGGCAGACGAGGAATCGTTCGGGTTGGCTAAGCGGATGTTATCAGAAAATGTCAAAATACTTGTAATACCTGCCCGTATGACAGATACACCTCGGTATGTCAGAAATAATGTCATCCACAAATATCTCACAATTGAACAATTAGAAACCTACATTACAAAATTATCTAGAATTGTTCAGAGGGTCATGTTCAGCACCCCGCCTTTGGGTGAGGACAGTTGATTGAACTCGGCGTTTCGAGCCCTCGACCATTGGGACCAAAGAAAACTTGTCCGCTCGCTTTTTGCAGAGCTCTTATCAACCAGACCAAAAGGGATTCCCTCTAGGTCTAGTTATTAAGACATTTTAACTTCCGTTGTAGTTATAGAAGAAAGTCACTGCATATTTTCCCTTCCACTATCATCGTGATGATACGAAGACAAATATTTTGAATGACATTTGTGGGGAAGATCACTTTTCCTGCAATTGATATACATTTTATCCCTGTTGTTCTGAGTTCCGTTTTAGATCATTTTCTATTTGACGCCATTCCGCTGTCTGTAGTTGAAATGGGTGGTTTATTCGACGCGAACGCCACAACCGGTATATCACTAGTTGTGATTTATGTCTGATTGAGTTATGCACACATATGCAAGTTTTTCCGTCGGTTGTACATGCAACCAGTAATTCTAGGCTGAGCTGCTGTCTCAGTTTTCAAGTCCTTGGTCATCACATTGACTGGTGAAATTTTTACTCCGCCACAGTGGAGGGTGTTTTTTCTACCCCTTGGTGGGGGAGGTTCGTTGACCTGCAGTGCCAGCAGCGTTTCGAACTTTCAATCTTGGATCCGGAAAAAAAACTTGTCCTGTCGCTTTTGCGCTGCTCTTATCAACTAGGCTAAAAGGGATTTACCCTTTAGACTAGTTATTAAGGTGTTCTAACTTATACCGTCGTTTCAGTAGAGAATCGCCGCAAATGTTTTCACAACAAAAAAAACCCCTAACCATACTATAATTGGAACTTACGCTGGTCATTAATTGGTTCATTTTCCATCATCAAGTTAAATAGTTAATCAAAAAAAAAATACACAGTTAATAGAAAGGAAAGCCGAGTCCAATTATAATTCAAACCAATTTATTATTCGCTCAGTTGAATATTTAATTATCAATAGTTAGTCTTGCTTTCTCTGTAACTAAACTAAATAAACGCGTTTGAAGAAACAATTAGGATATAAATTTAAATCGACACCTATCAATTACCTCGGGTTCGAGTATATAGACTACTGGAATTAAGGGTTCAATTCTTAACTTTCTTCTTGGTTTCCCCTGGTCGCTTCTTAGATTAAGAACAACGGGATCAGACGAGTAACTCAACCTCACTATTTCTAAAACACATTGACTTTCGATCCTCCAACTCACTATTACTCATTTCATAGCTGCTTATTAATGCAATTTACCTAATCTGTTCTTTGCACTTCACAATTTCAGTCAAATCAGCATAAGTCACGTTTCATTTTATTGGATAAGCTTTTATTTTAAACAATTCGAATAGAAAAGTTCCCAAAATGTGTGAAGGGAAAATCGTGATGCAACCCAACGTCGTACAATTAAAGACCGAGCGCTTTTTCTGGTATTTACATTCTAAATATAATTATACATGTAAAATGGCAAAAGCCTCCCATAAATAAATTGTAATTCGGATGCAATTTTTAAAAAAATTAATTAAATTAACATTAAAAAAAGAACTCTACTTCGATTCGGCTGGTTGTATGATTTGTATCCGTGTTCTTGCTTTTTCTGCTTAACACAGCATCCTTTCTAATCGCATTATTCAATTTTTATTAACATATGCTAACATATTATTTTGAGAAAATGGCGTCAACAAAAATGTAAGGGCATAAAATACATGGTGTTAGGTTCAAAAGATTGTCATTACAATCCATTATATGATTATAATAGTTACATTTAGTTTGCTTAAGGTATATTTACATTGCTAAGATATATTTAATATTTTATCGTCTGCTTTTATTTTAATATTCGAACAGAATATTATTGTCTATTTTAATAATTTATCGCTTATTATTATATTGATGCTCAATTCAATATGGCAGAATCATTTTTATTTGTGTTGTTGACATTAGCACCGTTTTTGTACTTTAGAATGATTTGCTTGTGAAAATAAATGCTTTGGGAATTTGAAGAAAGTATTTTCTTTTCTTCATAATAACTACTTCTGAGGAGTCTGGGGCTCGGAAATACGAGAGAGCTTACTTTTACGTTAACTGATATTTATTTTATACATTTTCACTTTTTTCAAAACTTAACACGAGGGGGAAACGTTAGCACATGTTAAAACGAAATTAGCAAGCGCAAAGCATATTTTTTTGTTAATCATTTTTTTAAAATTTAGTTCCGACATTCTGAGCTCCTGAGCATAAG
Source organism: Nephila pilipes (assembly GCA_019974015.1). Lineage (NCBI taxonomy): Eukaryota > Metazoa > Arthropoda > Arachnida > Araneae > Nephilidae > Nephila > Nephila pilipes. Next base: position 483,212 of record BMAW01084112.1, on the reverse strand, counting down.
CATTTAATCTCCAGAGCTCGCCATCCATCAGCATTACATAGACATATTATTTTTATCAGACTTATTAAATTTTTAAAACAATATCTTAAAACCGAGTGAGGGAGTGAGTTAATATAAAGTTTATTGGCGCAAGAGCCAGATATGGCTATGCTGCGCCAAACAAGATTAAACTGTGGTCTAGACGTGAAGTTGAAAAAAAGGTAAAAGGTGGTTTACAAGAAGAAGGGTCGAAAACAGGGAAGAATCGCTAGGGTATCCCGAGAGTGCGTCACCCGTGTTTACCAAAGACAGTAAACCCCATGGGAAAGAAAAAGATCACTAAGGTGCATCTGGGTCATGATGCCCGTATTTACTTGAAGAAGGCAAGTCCCTGAGGTCCCCTGATATAATCCCCAAGGGCAGGGTGCCCGGCTATATTCCCAGACACTGGGTACCTATTTTAGTCGCCTCTTACGACATGTATGAGCAACAGTGGGACTTTTCTGTCATTCCCGGTCACCACACGGGTCATCTTAAAACCGAAATGAAAAAAAGTTGATGAAATTACATAGAGTTTTCTCCGATGTTAGACCTTAGACATTTTTGAAAAGATCAAAAATCTGTATGGCATTGTCAAAGGAAAAATCCGGATTTGGTTGGATCTAAATCTACAACACATATCTGACGTTTGAAGTTGAAAGTTACATATCTTGATTGAAATTTATAATATTAAAAAAATGACCTACCAAATGATACCAAAAACCTTTATATTTCATTGACTAACTGGATGGCCCATAAATACTTATATAAATAAAAAGCAATATTCGCCAGTGTGTGAGGCCCAAAAACTGTTCGATTGATTTCCATGAAAATTTCAATTTGTGCTTATTAGTGTCAGAAGTGTTTAGAGAGTTGTTTGAATGACATCCGACACTTCGTGCGGTGAAAATGAAGTATCGGTTGTGAGTTGACAATTACTGTGATATTATTGGCGACTTTCGAAATAGGTAACCAAATTATCATAAAACTTGTAAAATCGGCAAAATACAGAAATTAAACGAATTGTAAGAATCATTTTTGGCAAATTTAAAGAATAATATGAAATAAATTATTTCTTAGGTAATAATTCATATAACCAATTAATAAAATTTTAATGTAGCAAGATTTATAATATAAATAACACAGACATATATGTATGTGTGTGATGATAAATTAAATGTATCTTTCTTTTTATTCAGTTGTTCTTATATATAATGATTAATCCATCCTTCCATTTTTAAATATACTGATTTCTTTGGAATTGCACGTGTTTCAGTAATATCAGAAACCTCTTTTAATTGCTGAATTAGCATTATTATTTCGGAGAATATTCGTTTTTCTTTCTAGGTTATAAACATTCTGCTCGATTTAACGCTCTCCTTCGACACTTATTGTGAGCCACTCATCCTCGTGTGCTTTATTCGTCATGGCTTGGAATCATATTTGTATAAAATGTTCCAGAATCCGAATCATTCAATAAAAAAATATTTATTACTTCTAACGATTGTCATATTTTACGGAGTTTCAACATCAGTAATAATATCGTCAAGATGTATGGTAATCATCAATAATAGTATCGTCAGGGTGTCGTAATTCATATTTTTCTTTTTATGAAATTCAGAGAGATCTTTTGTTCAACATGTCTTCCTGTTGAGAGCAGACATTAATATCTTTATTTTTATTTCTTTTTTATACGTAAGAGCCACCATTTTTCTCAAAAATTGAAATAAATGCTCGCTTTTATTTATTTATTTTGGAAGAGATTATTTCCAAGATTTCGGGATCAGTGAGATTAGTAGTACGTTCAGCCGTTTTATATTTGCCAAATTTTAAAAATTAGAAATCACTTAAACAAAGAAAATGTTTTACAAGTGATCATCTAAGTTATTTTCAGCATCTCGGATCAAGTCATACAAAATAAGATCTCCCATGCGAAATATTAAGGAGAAACAAATGCCAGTAAAAACAATAATTCATTAAGGATTTGCTAATAAAGCAATAAACTCAATTTTCTTCAAATATTTTAAACGTTCTTTTATTCAGTAATTTTTTTTTTATTTTATAATTTTTGTAACAGTTTTACATGTAGTAAAAATAGCATACAAGACTATAAATTTATTTTCTCAGGCTAACCAGTTAGTCTATAATTTAACGCATGTTAATTATTACATACGTTATGTTTTGTATTTAGGAAAATCAAATTTTTAATATTTCATAAAAAGCAGTCTCCGTGAAATTTGGTATATTTTAAGACTTAATTGGAATCAATTCTATTTTCATACTGCAAAGAAATTCAATATAAATAATTTTAAAAAAACATTACATCACTATTTATGAAGAAAACCAAAATGAATATATGTTTAAATTATAGAGCTAAATTAATTAAATTAGTATTCGTAAATGATACCCAAATTACACAATAGTTATAGGTAATGGAAAAAAATGAAAGGTATTTATAACCGTAATCAAATAACTGTCATGGCAGTAAATAAGTGTAATGAGCTGAATAATTTAATGGCACACAGGTATGAGTGAGTGAGTGAGTGAGTGTTTATTAATGGAACAATAGCGCACAGGTGGAAATCAATCGTTAAAAATAGTTCTATGGAAATGACCGAGAGAAATATGGCTGGTCACACGCTTGCGGCAGGAATTGATTACATCGAGTCGGGGTTCGAGTTTTGATTCCAGTAAAGCATTGCCGTGTAGCGGGCTTTTGCACGTTAAAACTATCGGAGCTCAGAGTTTTCACGTTGGCAAGGCGTGGACACGATAATCCTCGTCGTTTGAACATTATTCAAAATTGCAAGGCGTATTGCATGCGGTTAGCGGACTTAGTGCCGAACGCAATCAGGCAGAGAGTCAATTTCAATAAGCAAACACATTAACATAAAATGAGCATAAGAACTTCAGAGCTTTTGAAAGTTGTACTCAACATCGAAATATTTAACAAAAAACTTCTTCTCTATAATATAAGACAGATATTTCAAAACAAAAATCAAACGCAGTACATATTGTTTAAAAGGGGGGAAATAACGTTATAACTTTTTGATAAATTTTCAGCTACGGCGAAAGTATTGTTTAAGATTCCGAAACACCTAATTAAATTCCTTTTTTAAAACTGAAATGTTTTGTGACATTAAATGAATTATATTCAAGCACAAAACTATATCTTTTTTAATTAAATTAAAAATAGTAGAACTTCAGGTTGATATTGCGATTTTTGCTCTTTGGAAGTATAGCAAACGTTCTTTTATTCGGCATTTGAAGGTCTGGTGCATTCTATAATCCTGCAACGATCGAGCAATTCGCTTTCGTATTTTTTCGTGTGGTTCGGGACTGTTGACTTTGATCGCCAGGTAGCGGCAAGAGCTGCACTCATTTTCGCCCTGTAAATTATCGTTTCAATACTGTGTTTCTAGTTTTCTAGCGTGTTATATATCCCGTTTGCACAATATTGCAACTGGAAACAAGTAGTGTATAGTAACAGTTCAATGTTCTCGAAGCCCAGCAGGTGTTCTTCAAGTGCTAATAAAACTAATAAGTGTAAGCATGTAGCTACATCAGCTCGTTACAATTTGTTTTAGCTATCATTGCACTGTATTAATTGTTATTTTGTGCTGTTTTTTTTAATCGACACAAGAATATTCAATAAAATTAATATTCAATGCTTGAATTTAATTTTGTAGTTGTTAGAATGAGATGAAATGCTTCGTCGAGAGATGAAATGCTTCGTCGAGAGATGAAATGTTTATGTTATTTGTTTCGACCTACACAGGCTTAGAACATAAGTAAATACGTTTGATGCATGTTTTAATCTACAGTTATTAACTTAAGTATCTTGTTAAAACTATACACACTCGATAATTCGGCAAGGCCACAGTCTCGAACAAGCCAGATAAAAGAACGCTTACCGTATTTTAATACGACTTCAAGTTTTTGTTTTAATTTCTTTTAATGGCGGTTTAACTCTCTCAATCATTTTTTCACTCATATTTTACAATCAAAACGAGCTTCATTTTAAATGGATCGAAATTTGTAAGAAATAGAACTCGTTGAGCATAATAAACCAATACAATGAACATCGGAACCATTTAAACCAGTTTTTTATTCAGGATATGAAAGACTGAATATATTTAGATCAAGGGTCAGCAACCTTTTTATTACTACAGCCGCAATAAAAAATTTTAAATACATGGAGGGCTCACAGTTAAATTAACAAAATAAAAAAGGAAATCATTAATTTAATTTATAATTACATCGCAGTAGTAAATAAACAAAAATATTATGTTTTAAAACATGTATATCTACACAAATTAAGTTTATAACATCAAAAACTAAAAAAATCAGATTTCGTGTTTCAAGGGGATATCACAAAGTTTTAATTATTATTAAGAAATAACACTTAGATACCTGGTTTAAATTTATTCAGCATATGAAATAATCCATATGAACATTATGTTATAAATAACACCTATTGATGTTGATTAATTTGATTTCATAAAGCCGTAGATGGAAGTAACTCGCAATATAGAGAAGATAATGATGTGTTGAGTTCTGCAATGAATGCATCCAAAAAGTCAAGATACGCAGAAAGAAATGTAAAACTCTGGATGGGGTGATTATGTAGAAAAGCGTTAAAAATAATAAATAAAATTTTTATTAATATTCCTAAGACTTTTCCATTATTTTTAGCAATAATTTAAGATATCTCGGGGGAAAATAAGATTTTCGATACTCCGGGTTACTTCAATATCTTCCTGAAACCAAACAAATCAATGTGAATTTGCAATTTACTACACTATGTACAAAAAGGATCAATAAATGTGCAGAATAAATTTTATCCAGATATCTCAATAATAATTAAACCTTAAATTATACCCCTCGTTTTAAGGCATGATTTATTCTGCCCTCTATTTGAGACTTGATCGAAAGGAAAGGCTACCATGACCATAACATTTTTAGTTTGTAATCTGACCTTCAAAATTTTTGTTGTTTTGGAAAGCGACATGTGTCCTCTATGTAATGCACTTGTTTATTTGTTCCCTGCTATCGATGGTGAGCTGAGAACCAAAATAGAGATGACATTGAAGCTACGAGAAGTCCCCACATCCCCGAACTTGTCACTTTAATTTCTTTCTAAAGATGAAAAAACTACTTAGGACATATCACTTTCCGTTTTGATAACGAAATAAAATTTTTCATTAAAACTAGGTAACGACAACAAACACCGGGATTATTCCCCAACGAATCAGCCCAATTAGCTCGGCGTTGATCCAAGCGCGTGTAAAGGGAGGAGGACTACGTCAAAAAGAGAATAATGCCCCACCTAGAGCACGCCTTTCCAACTCAAAAGACTTAGCGGGCCACTTTAAAAATGCATTTTATTCCGGCAGGCAGCATTATATATTATGTGGCCCACCGGAATAAAATGCCTATATATATATATATAAGACCATTTCTTAGGAATAATAAGACCACTTCTTTCTGAGTAAAGAGTATTTATTTGATGTTGAATGAGAGAGAGGGAATGTTACATTGAGGAAGCAGATGGCTCGTGTCCACTCACTTCCGTAGATAAAGCAGAAGAGTGAAAATTTAGAAGAAGCCAGAGACATAGTTCCAGCGTCGTGACCAAATTGGAAGAGAAGGAAATTTCCCTTGCTCGGAATTTATAAAAAGAAGGATTTCTTTACATCACGTGGTATTGGATGAAAGGATTTTAGCTGTAGAAAGAAAGTCTAGTATGGATTAGCTCTACAGGTTTGAATCCGTGGGGAAAAACTGATATTACAGATTTTAAGAGCGCGAGATTGCATAAATTAAAAGCTAAATTGGAATAGTATAAGAAATAAAAATGAACTCTTTTCTGTGACAGTTAAAATTAGGAAATTAAATTATATTTAAGTGAAACCATTACATATATATGTAAGTGTGTGCATTTGATCTGTCACCTTTTCAATTTTGGCTCTTTTAACAACAATTCTAATTCTCACGTTAAAAACTACTCGTTTCATTTCTCGAATTACGAAAAGCGACTAATCCTCCCCAAACCCCGTTAGAGATATCAAGAACACTCTGCAATAAATTAAGGGGAATCATGTTTTATTGAATTAAATGCATTTGTTCGAGGTATAATTTAAAAAAACTGACCTGCAGTTATAACACAATGATGGTATTCAATTATTAGCGATCAAAAGACACAGAGACTGCCTGGTACCATACGCTTCTGCTTCAAATATATTAGGTTTGCTATAATATAGGCTGCTGGTATTGCGCCTGATCCGCTGTCCATTCTCTCCCCGCGTCGAGTATTCTCCGTAATCCTCAGTAGGTGTGTTGGTAAGGTATACGTTGCGTATCGCTCACTGAAGCAAGATGGCCCGAACGCTTTTAAAATGAGCTCAACTTTGTTATTGATCCTGAACAAGAATATAGAAGAAAACTGTGACAACAGTTGAATCAATGTACTGAGATATTCTTATAATAATGGGTTATGATATGAACGATTCAAGATGGAATGTTCTTTGGTAATTTTATGAACAATACAAGTTTAAATTTTTGTTCAGGTGTCCCAGCTCCGAGAGCAACAGGTTAACACCAAGCGGGTCACATGTGGCCCGCGGGTTGGCTAGGCCTGATCTAGAGAATACATGTAATTTTCAGGTACAACAAGAGTTGTGAAAATCGAATAACAAAAAAAAAAAAAAAAAAAAATTATGGCCACTGAGGCATTACTTTTCAACCTAGCATTGTGCATTAGTGAAGTTAAAATACATTAAACTATGTGCATTTTTCTATTAGGAAAGGTAAATATAGTTTCATTTTGATTCTTGTATTTTTTTTTTTTTTTTTAAATATTGTTAGTTCGCTTAATTTTTTGAAACCTCTACAAAAAGTTATTAGTATGAAAGTTGTTTTAAGGTGGTATTTAGAGAAAATTAATTCAATGTACACTATGAAATAAATAGCATTTTGTAAAAAACTTACCTTTTCGATTTAAACCACGAATATGAAATAAAAATTCATCATGATAAGGCATTTTACTTCTCTGTAACATACTATGACCACAGTATACGAAAATAAATTCTATACTGAACATAAAAAGTTTGAATAAAAAATTCAACAATCTTATAATAAACATGATTACATATTGTGTTTATATGAATGAATATTTTTATATGAAAATATTCATTCATATAATTTCAATATATAATCATGTATATTATAAGAATGCATGAATATTTTTCACAACGAATATTTTTCACAACGAAAACAATTGCAAAAATATTTTTAAAACCTATGTTAAATTTTAATAAAATTTTGAATTGTACTTAAATAACTATTTTGTTTTAATAATAGCCACTTGATGGCTTGTCGACTTAAATAGTAGCTCCTTTGATGGCTAAAAAATAAATATAATTAAATACGTAATACAATTATCAGCTTGTGTTTTAAAAAGTAAGTACATGTGTAGGAAACATAACTGATCACTCTTTTGGTCTCCTAATTGTGATCTAACTTTTGCACAAAATAATTATGTGATAGAAAAAGCTCTTTCAGTTTCTACGTCTGATAGTTTTATAATTTTTTTTTAATAAAAAGAGACGTACACTATCTGAATATATTTCTTCTTTTCCTTTTCCAGTTAAAAATACTCCAGTTCTTTTTTTTAACGATTTAATTAACTTTTTTAAAAAAAAGTGTTTCATCTAGTGAGACGTATAATAGTGTATTTGCGCTTTAGTTTGTATCGATAAGTTAAGTTTCTCTTATATGGATCAAGTGTTTTTGAAGATGTCGAAGAAAAAGTATGTAATAGTTACGTGCATTATATTTATATATATATATACACGTAATTATTACATACTTTTTCTTCGACATCTTCAAAAACTTGATCCATGTAATATATATATATATGGATCAAGTTTTTGAATCCATATTTATCTATATATATATATATATATATAGAGAGAGAGAGAGAGAGAGAGAGAGAAAGAGAGAGACCGAATAAAAACAATTTAGAAATACTGGTAACAATTTGATGCTAAAATTCTCAATTTACGGATAAACCGGCACAACAATCCTTAATGCAAACCTTTAAAAAATGAAAATGATTGAAAGCTTCTTTTCCCTCTAAGCCAAGGGTGTCAAAACTCATGCACAGCACAACGGGCTGCTTTCTAACAAGTAAATTTATGCGGGCCGCACTCAATGTAGTCACGGTCGTAGTTTTTCTTTTCTCAATTTATTTTCGCAAAAGGAAAACTGCGCCTTGTGATTTGTAATATGTGCTTATTTTGTTCACAATGTGACGTTTCATGTTTCATAACTTTGCTGTATTAAAACGAATCAAGCGTCTTTTATGCTTCAGCAAAATAATCCGATGTAAGTTTTCTTGAAAAGACCGATGATTGTCAGCACATTTTCTTTCAGTTTATCTATCATCTGGTTTTGATAAAGATTTACTGAATGTCAGCACTTGAAATAGATGAGTCATCACTAACACATAGTAATAATAATATCGATCAACAATCAATATTTTCTCTTGAACATTACAGTCCCCCGTTTACCAGCCATTTTGAATTCGTTATGCTAGATTTGTGGAATTTTTACTTTTCTCCTCGAATACAGACTATTAAATTTATTTTAATGCAATAAAATACATGCCATAGCTAAACTCTATGTATTAACACTATAATTCAATAAAAGAGACGTTAGACAGGTCGTACACACTGTATTTATTGATTTATTACTAATATAACGACAAATATAACAGGCTCTCCTTAGGACAACGCCCTAATTATATTAACTTGATCTATCAATAACAAATCAACAGACTCTTACCACTAATGTCAAACTGAGGCTGTCTTGACTTCTGACTTTCACGAAACAGCGGATAACTTGTAATAATTCTCGGCTCCGACTTCGACTCTGGAACAATTGCCAAACGCTAGAACCACTCGACCTCTATCGTGACTCTCAAGCTGAGTTTATATATTTCCTATCTCCCTTGCTTCACTTCATTTTTACCTGCTTGTGATTTGCATATTCACGTTTCATTTTTGGTTAGGCAAAGGTTGTTTAGCAAAAGCAATCAATCTTATTTCAAATCCCCAAGGTTAGTGAAGAGATAACTGCGAATAGCCCAACGTCACAAAGTGATGGTTGAATTTAATGGTGCAAAAGCCAGATATGACTATGCTGCCTCAAACAAGGTGTAATTGCGATCTGGATGATGGAAAAAATGGGAGAAAGAAAAATTGGTTGAAGGAAGAAAGGAAACAGTCAAAAGTAAAGTACAACCTCAAGAGTATCCCGAGAGTGCGTCACCCTTGTTTACCACAGATAGTAAACGCCATGGAAAAGGAAGAGTTTATCAGGGTGCCTCGGAGTCATGATTTCCTTATCCACCAAAAGAAGGTAAGTCGCTGATGGTGCACCCGAAAGAACAAAAATAACAAAGTTTTCTGCGAAATGACATTTCTTTCCAATTTTCGGACATATTTTTTTCAAAAAAAAAAAAAAAAAAAAAAAAAATTGTAAACATAAAAATAAAAAAAAAAACACACAAAAAAAAACCCCATTAAAACACGAGAAAAAATATTTTTAAGAATCGAAAAAAATGTCACTCCTTAATTGTTTATGCTCTTTTGGGTGCTTTTCATTTCCCTTAAATAAATAAAATAGTCTACATTTGAAGAGGAAAGTAAATATTTTACAGGATTAAAATTACTTTCACGAATTCAAAATGGCTGGAATATGGGAGCCTAAACTTACCAAACACAGAATAACTGTGCAGGGTGATAAGCATCACAAAAATCATATTTTCCTTTTTTTTTTTTAAAGTGAAATATTAATGCAAAAAAGGGCGGCCGCGGTTGTGTGGTGGTTTGTATGTCGGACTGAGAGCACTGCCGACCCAAGTTCGATTCGCTGCGGCTTAGGCATCTGGTCATGGGTCAATTCGGCCCATCATCTCTCCGGGGTTGATAAATGAGTACCAAGTTCGCTTGAGAATTTAGCGTTGGGTTAGCCACTCGGCTCGGACACTAGCTAGTGATTAACGCCTCAGGCCAAAAGCTACAGGAAAGGAAATGGGCACCGTCCGATTGGTGTTCTTAGACTTGGGTAGACTTTATTTTAACGCCAAGCAAGGCAGTAAAATGTAATGGTGCGGTAGGCATTATTTTATTATATTCGTTAAAATAATCGCTGCTTTGGGAAGAAAGGATGGTGTATAAATTCAACACGACTAGAAATTTATTGGCAAAGGTTGTGACTCCTTATCAATACTATGTATTAAAAAAAATTAAGCTCAAAGATTTTTAGTTAACTTTTTGTTACATGCTGTTATATTGACAGGACCGCAAAGATATTTATTATAGGCTACGAATTTGATATGCTTGCTTCAGTCAACGATTCTTAAATCTACAAGAGTAAGAAATAGTTCACGATATTATATAGCATGAAAGATAAGTGACGTTACAATGGAAATTTTCAAAGTAGAAAGTGATGTTTCACTGATTAACGGGGCGTCCTTCATGTTTAGAAAACAGAATGTCAAAAGGAAGGCTGGGAGAACTATTCAATACCAGCAACGAAGAATAATACGCGGAACTAATTTGGAACATCCTGAAGTTGGCAAAATTAAAAAAAGACTGGCTTGTATTTTGAAGAACCAACGCACGATTACACACGCTCACGAGATGTTCCATCAGACAAACTGAATTTTAGTTGGCAGACTCATCTTGCATCCGTTACGGTTCCAAATAAACACGATCCACGAGGGGCGTCGAAGTGTTTAACTCAATTGAAGAGACATTTTACAAGTCTATTTAAAAAGAAACTCTTTCCCCTCCCTCCATTTAGACAGAGGGAAAGAAGAAAAAAACTTGAGGTTAAAGAGGAGGCACACAAGTAATGGACGGGAGGGGAGGAGATTGCGACACGAGATGGGTTCATCACGAGCAAGGCTATAAACTGCAAGTCGGAGCAATTACTTTCGGCGAACAAGTTGTTACCCCACCCTGCGTCCCCGAAAAGTGTGATTCCCGCCAATCCAGCTGACACCTCCCGGTATCATAAAAAGTAAAAATAAAGAGAGGAACAGTAAAAAATCGCAAAGGGCTCGGTGCATACACGTCTTTGGCGAAAAGGGAAATCATATCCGCTTTTGTTCCACCACGCTCCCGTTTGACAGTTACAGGAGTAGAAGAAGAATGAAAGCAATAATAATAACAGAAGGGGTTCTATAATCGGAGACAATCCCGAAAGCATTTTCTTCAGTGCAGGAACTATATGATCCTTTCCATTCATAATTGCGCGTGGAACAGAATAGGAAAGTGGAGGTTCTGAGAGACTACTGTGTCTGTTCTGACAAAACATTGGCAGTTAACCGTGGAGGCAAAAGAAAAATTTTGATGCTCATCCAAATTGGATAGAAGGGAGGGAGGGCAAAAAAGAAACGAGACAGCGAGACTACAGCATGCCAGGCAAAAAAGAATAGATGTAAATACACTTAGTTTTAATCAAAATGACTATCAGAATGAACACTAGATGGTGAGATTAAGCAGGAAATACAGATAGATCTCAAAGTCAAAACTTTCACATTTATCATCCGTTTTTTTTATCATCATTGTTACTCGTCCGTCCGATTAATACGGTGCATTGTTTCTACCTGTATCCATTGTAGCAAATGGGAATTTCAAACTGCAATGGCATGTTGCAACAATTCTGTAACGAGTTTTTAATTCTTAGACATTAGATTAAACAGAGGAAGTCTAGGGACGAATAAGCAAGAGGAAAACACCAAGCAGAACACAGCTCTTTTGGGAATGTGAAATCAAACAGCTCATTGTGCTTCAACGATTACAGGTGTTTTTAATAAATATCATGAGATTATAATTTTTTAAATACTTGTAAACATCGATCAATACCCGAGTCTAACATTGAAACACTTTTTACATTTTGTCTGCCAACACGCTTGTTAATTCACGCTTTGGTGAGCCCGTTTCCACTTTTTCAGTTTTCCCGCAAGAAATTTTTGTTGCGAGAAGAAGAAAGTAGTTAACACTAGAGCTCGCTGAAGGTACCATCGTAGCAATCTGGCCCTACGGAAACCATTACATTGTAATAGCATCAGTAGTGACTAAAGGCCATCAGACTACCGGATGAATGATTTCATGTCGTACTTCATTGAATTTTGCACTTGCAGATTTACACGGCTTGTATGCTTACGGCATCTGAAATGTCATTGTGTGTACTGACCACGTTTAAATCCGTGAACCATAAGCGAAGTCGTTGACTTTGCATAGCCAGCAGTATGAGGCAGTATTTTCACCATTATGTACGGCTTTGCACGACAGTGTATTTTACCCATTAAAAAACAATGTTTTATCAGAACACGAAACTCGGTTTTTTCCATTTTTTTAAACAAACTACAAAACGACTTTACTCCAACCTCGATAACTCAGCTGTTTCTTGGCCGATCGACTTAAATTTTGACACGTTTCCAAGCAAAGTTAGTACTCTAGAAAGACCTGGTTACTGGTTTACTACGAGCGCCATCTCTGCGTTAGTCTCGGGAGTTATTGATTGATGTGTTAGGATATCTAAAGTTTACTGTATGATGCTTATTGTACTATGTTGAAACAACTTCATGGCATCGATATATATATATATTAAAACGTTTGTGACGGCCTTCCTTCTTTATTTATAATTCTACAACTATGTTAAGTCTAATTAATTAACCAATAAGATCAAAACTCCGAATATGTAGGAGCAGAATAATACACTTTATTACCTATTAAAGCATAAGCAAGATCGTTCTTTCTCTCGAGTCTCTTTTAACTGAATTAACTCTAGTTTATGTTCAAATAATAAAGTCTCAGCTAAACAAATAGCTCATTGCGATTCAAGCACTTCTCAATTAAATCAAATTATACTACTACTATTCTGTTCAGGAGTAACTTCCAACTATTTTCAATATCCTAATTTCGAAGAATCAGTCCAATCTACAACATCTAAAAGCTTGTCGCTATCCTCTATCTCCCTTCTATTTCCTTTCAATTCTATTTCACTTATATATCACCCTGTTTCTAATTCTATTCACTAGACTTCTTATCTTCATCTACTTTTCCCAGTCACGTTTCATTTGGTTGACAAGGAGTGATAATTGTACAAGGATCGAATTATAATAATTGTAATTCGAATTACCCAAAAGTCCCCGAAATAAGTGAAGAGTCCAACGTTACACGTTCACTGCCAATATCACGAGTAATCTGAGAGTTATCTCACTGTGGTCAATCAATGTGTTAACATCACATTTTAGAAACAACACGAGACATATTCCTCAAAGAGACCGAATTCATCAACAAGGATTTGGAGCTAATAATCGGAACCACGGGAAAGACTCATTCGAAAACTTTATTTATATGCCAAAAAATTACATGATCCGAGCAGGAATACGTGATCCCTTACTCAGAGAATGCACATAAGATATGTTAAAAATTGAATCCAAATAGAGGCACATAACAAAGGGATTTTCTCGCAATAAGGATAATTCAAACATGATATGTAACGAGTGGAAATTTATTCCTCCGAAATCGCCTAATTTCGATGGTTTATGGGAGTCAGGCGTAAGGTCATTCAATATTCAAAATAACTGTTAGAAATTCCTTAAAAGTGAGGTGAGCGTTACCAATAACGCGCTTTAGGTGGAATTTGAATGATCTTACGCCTGACTCCCCTAAACCATCGCAATTAGGCGATTTTGGAGGAATAAATTTTCACTCGATAAAGTAAAAATATACTTGGATATTTTAACAGAATTGTTAGCGAAAATACAACAGTAATTATATGGTTTACAATAATTATATAGATACAAGAGGTCAGGGACGTAGCGAGAAATTTTTTGTGAAGGGAATTATTCCACTCTTCAACTCATATCTCTAAACTAATTTCAAATTTTTTTGTTTATTTTCAAGGCGAAAAGAATTTTTATGTGGAGTACGGAATTTTGAATATTCGTTTTTCCTGAATAAATAAATCAAATCAAATAAAAATTCAGTATAAAAAGTTTTAAATTTTAAAATTACAGATTACAGCAGTTCTTATATGTATCCCCTCTATCGATACCGCAAAAGGTCTTTGATAAGAAGACGAAGATAGTAATATACGAACTTTTTTGTAATAAAGATAATCAAGTAATGGCTATTGGCACCAGATGTTGTAAGTTTGTACCAAATTTCAAATGACGTTTACGATACTTGAACTGGTATCCTAATTTCCACGATTCCACACTACATCACACCAAAGTAAACACTTTGAGCCCTGTTCGATTCAACGTGCATTAATCCTGCTATACAACATGGCTTAAATGACGTCATGAATCGAACGATTTTATTCAAACAAAAATGGCCGTGAACCACCGACCAAGACCACTAAGTCACCATGGTCGATATATTCAATGGAAAATAGATTTCTAAGATGATCTCCTGAATTATGAGATTTAGTTTTAATTAATTACTAATTAAGCCTCAGTAAACTAAGCATTCGACTTGCATTTTTCCATTGCATTATTTTATATTTTGTTGCAAGTTTTCTCCTATATTTCGTAAATTACAAAAGTAAAATTAAGTCTGACATCATATTATATGATAGCAGTTCAAGATTTTCCTTTCTAACGCCTAAATTGAAGGCACATATTACAGTTGCTAAACATATGTATACATATACAGAGTTAAAAATGAATTGTTTACATAATTTCAAACTGGATTTTAATGACACGCACGTTATAATAGTTGAAGTTTTTTACTGTAAGAAAATTTGTTAAAAGATACAAACATAGTTAAAATTGATTTCTTTTGAATTTGTTGGAAGAACCAGTTTCCCCAAATATGATGTAATTTTAGTTTCCTGATTCATTACTTGCTCACATATCTTTCTTCAGGTTAGATTCATACAATCACAGTTGTTACAGATTTAGAAAAATATTTCTGCATGCTATTTTTATATAATCAAAAGTTACTACTTCAAATTTCTATTTATAATCAGGAACTATAAAATATTAGGCATAAATTATTAAAATTGATTCGATAATTTCAATCGAAAATTCTAGGAAGTTAAGAAATCTCTTTAGCATTTTTAGATAATTTCTCCATTAATAGAGTCTTAAAAAATACACCGTTAGACTAATATAGACTAAAGGACTAAAAGGATCTATCTAGACTAAATTATCTAGACTAAAAGGATATGAAAGGATCTATCTAAATTATCTAGACTAAAAGGATATGAATCAAGGATAATGGAACTTTGCAAATATATATCTAGCAAAAAAAAATGATAGAATCAATTTGATTTTATTAATTTCACTTTCAAATAATAGCAATAATTATATTTATAAAACTCTGAGAAAAATATATAATTCTAGATAGTGATTAAGTGGAGAATTACTAAGAATGATAAAGAAATATTAAGAGTTTCTAGCTTGAAACGTGGTCTATTCACGAATTTTCCCTTAACTAACATATGGGATTTCTTTCTGACTTTATAATTTAAGTTTCCAACTTCTTTCCAAGCAAATGAAACGTGGTTACGCAAATTAAGTAAATTTTAGAAGTGGAACGAATAGATTAATCAAATCATATAAAAACGACAAAGAATTGGATTGAGAGGAAGTTATGGTAATTGGAAGAGTGCTAGTGTGAAGTGAGCGGCAGTAGTTTTGTTAAGTGTCTCTGTGATTCAGTGAAACTAGGACTCAACGCTGTCATGTTTATTAACTATTTGGAGGATTTCCTCCGGTAAGCATATTCTTCGTTATATAATAGAAGTCGTTAGTACCCGCAGCAAAGAACTATGAACACTTTGAGAGCATTCCCTTCTTAGAGAATTAATAAATATTTTGAAACATAATTGAATATTTTAATTACTTTATCTGTGCTTGAACTTATATTGAAATTTAGATTTGAAATACGAGTAAGAGTGAGAGACGAGATAGGTAATAGTATAATATCACAATCTCGAGTATTTTTTCAATTATAATTAAAAACTTACGATACAACTGGTTTCTTCAATCTACGACTTCATGAAACCAAACAAACCAACATTAAAGCTGTAATTTACGATATTGTGTACATAAGAATCAAGTAATACGCAGAATAATTTTTATTCTGATATATCAGTTATTTCCCAGTAATAATTAATACTTTATTATACGCCCAGTGTTATTTTCTTTCCAGGGTAGCTACTTATAAAGAATTACAAATAAATACAACGCTCTAGGCTGTTTCGAATTCTCTTGATTATTAAATTTTTCAGTACTGACAAATTCATCAAAGAAATTAATGTAAAAGTTTTTGGGAAGAATAATAGTTCTTAATTTATACTTTTAATAATTCTTAATATTAAAAATATGGACTTTACCTGTAAAATTCTTTTCAAATCAGTAATACAGAATTTAAATATCTCGTACAAATTACAACTAATTTTGATTTTTAATTCCTAAAGCAAATTTTTTTTAAAACGCATTTTAATTATATTGAAACATTTTCCTGTCAGTATTTTTCGAATATTTATTAAAAAAATATAATAAATAAAATTTGCAATTTTAAGCAAATACTTGGATGAAGTTCAGTTTTTTAACCTCTACTCATCAATAAATAGACACAGCAGTTTTGAGAATTATCTCAAAAAGTTGAATTTCAATCTCATTTAAAATACAGCAAGTGTGATGAAATAACTATTGGTTTTTAAAAAAACTATTGATTGTTATGGTTCAACAAGTTAAACCTCTCATTTAAGGGGACTTAGTACCTTACGAAATCAAAAGTAGAACATTTTGACAAACTTTTTTCAATTATTCATAAAACAACAATTTTTGCTCATTTCAATATGAAACTTTGCCAGTTTGTGTAATACAGTGCATAGTTTAAAATATTGGGTCAAGGTTTGCTATTAAATTAATATATTTTCTAATATAACATGAAATATGAGTACAAAAATTTGAAAAATAAATTAGCTTACCTTACGTTACCCACAAGATAACTTTTGAAAGATGTACAGGAGAACCATAATTTTTATAACAAATTAAAGCTAAATAATGACCTTATTCTGTAAACCTCAAATTTTAAATTTACCTTACATTAAAAAAAATTAAAAAAAGTTATCAAGTTTGTATTTAGTAACTTTTTTTTCATGTATCATGGTATAAAATAAAGTCTAATCATCCTATTAACAAAATTGAGGTTCACAGAATAAAGATTTACCAGTACAACACTCATGTAAAATTTTAAAGCTCTGCATGCAAAAGATTTTTTTTAATCCTGTGGGAAAGTGTGAAAATAGCAAACTGAGAAAAAGAGGTTTGTTTACATTGCATTACATAGAACAAGCCACTTTAGACATTTACATTTTTTGTTGCACAAGACGTAATAATTGTCGGATTTTGACGCGGTTGGTTTTAAAATGCTCCTAACATTCAGTACTATTTTTAAATTCAAATTTGAAAAATCGAGCTTTTGAAGGTGCAAAGGTACCAAGTCCCCTTAAATAGTCTAAAAGACAATTTCATATATTTTTGTAACAGATGGTAAACTCTCAATATGTGAAATAAGCTAAAAATAGATACTTCTGATATATAAAATTATCTGTTCTAAAAAATACTTCATAAGAAATTGTGATAATTCTCAGCTATTCTTTCAGTGAAAATTTAATATATAATCATTCATATAATTACAAATCCTTATTATATACATAAATTATTATGAACAAAAATTATTATGAATTTTTTTAAAAATAATATTTTAATTCAATTTAAACAAAAATATGTCAAGATTTTTTTTTTTTAATTTCGAGGAGTTTTGGAACTACATCGAAAAGCCGTTTTTTTTTTTTTTTTTTTTTTTTAATGCAACGGGTATTTAAAAGAAGCCAAATAAAAAAATCAAAAGAAAATTAGAAAAAAATTATGATAGAAGGAATCTTTGGACAATGGACATGTATTACATGGATGTTAGAACAAAATCAGTTCAGAATGAATATAAAACAAGTAAGGGAAATGTTGAAAGGAATGAAAAAATAGAACGAAAAAAAAGCTTAAAGGATATTTTGTAGATTACCAAAATATGACAAAAAACAATATCTATTAAATAAAATAAAAATCGAACATTGAGATTCATAATGGCGGATATTGCAGGAAAAAAGTTTAAAACTCATAACTACGAAGTATTTAATTACTTGATTGGAATGCTACCATGTAAAACTCCTCATTTTAAAAAATAACATTCTGTTCACGAACCTTATTGAAAAATACTAAATTTTATCCAAAATGAATGAATTATTTGGTATTAAACGTACTATTAAAAAGTTCGAAGTTATATCGAAAAAAAAAATCTGTACGTATTCTCTCTTTTTTTGGAATTATATTCAGCTTAAAAAATCTTCAAAATATATCATAATATTCCAAAGGTTTTTGGCATTTTGTAGTGATTAATTAATTTCTGAAACATATGTTTAAAAGAAAGAAACTAAGGAAAGGAAAAGAATCAAAATAATTATGTAAAATTTGTTGTCAACTTGTTTTACCTGCCACAATCATACTCTTTCGGTGAAAACAGTTTTACAGAAATTGAACTTAAGTTCTGCGATTACGACGTAAAAATTTAAAATTTTCAAAATAATTAGGAAGGAGAAATGAGAAAAATATGGTCTTAAACATAATTTTAAAAGAAAAAAATTATGAAAGAAAAATAAATTCCTCACAAAACGATTTATAACAAAGCACATTTTGGATCCTGCGATAATTTTTTTTATGAAAATTGCCATGATCAACAATCGTCTTCGACAATATCCTCGGCGCCATTTTAAGCAGCTTGTTCTCTTGCGCAATTGGCTCATAATTTGTAATTTTTTTTCCTTTCCTCTATTATTTTCTTTTCTCGATTATACAGTAACATAATAATGTTACTGTATAATCGAGGTTATTACAAGACAGTATTATTTTAATTAGTACATAAAAGGCCCTCGATCTTACGTGTATAAATATAACTATTAATGTAAAAACAAGATCAATTTAATTGCACACTGAAATTTTTCGGCAAAATTAGCTTAAATAAATTAAATCATTGACCAATTTTGAAGTACAATTGTAAAATTTCTTGCATCGTTTTTAAGATTAAGTGCTTTTGTTTTGATTCGAAATCATTTTTAGATATTTAAAATGTTAGACTATATTCCTTTACACAAAAACCATGAATTTGAATTTTTTTTTCTTTTAAATTCATTTGAATTCTTATTATTTTACTGAGAAATCTACCGGCATGCATTCCACTTGGTTCCAAAAAATATCCAAGAGCAATTCCGGATAAATCTTTTGAGGATGATTGATAGTTTATTAACATCGTACTTAGAAGTAACAAAAGAGCTATTCACAACGAGCCTCGGAATTATGAGCCTCGATCAAATGACGAGGATGAACTCCGAGCTGGCACTCCCTCTCCCAACTTCCACATCATGTACAGGGCCAACTTCCACATTCCACATCATGTACAGGGCCAACTTCCACATCATGCAAAGCCGATCGTGGACTCCGCTGCTGCGGCCACACTCTATCTTTTGAGAATTTCCTAGTACATAAGATACTCAGTATTTCCAATTAGGCACAAACAGGCATCTCATTTAGAGAAACTTCTCCGTATAACAGCTTTTTCTCCGTAGCATTGGCCACGGTAGCCCAGTGGTCATAGTCGCTGACTCGCGGTTGGCATTGCCTTCGGCGTTGTCTCGGCATTTGTAGAATCATTGTTGTTCCTCGTCCCCCAGCTGGAATGGTGTAGAAGTTTGTAGAGGAAAGTGCCAGCTCAAGTGTTATCAACGTCATTCGCCCGTGGTTTCAAAAGTACTATGTCAGTCGCTAATAGCCCTCATGTTACTTCTCCGTGAGACATTAATAAGCTATTACAATCACACCTCCGTGTGGATTTGCAAAAATATGAAACATAGAAAGGAAAATTTAAAGCATCCACACAAGTTGTATCTTACAAAAAAGCAGAACGAATAGTGACAGTTGCCCTCAAGAAGAAAGAACAGACTAATGTTTTGGAATGAGCAAGTATGAAGTTGAATTTTTAAACATTTAAAATTTGGGTGGGAATATTCCGGGAGTTCCTCGAATCAAATAACAAAAGCTAAATATTCGCATCACCAGAAGTTATTTTGAAAATTGTCGAAATTCAGTGATCTACAATAATAATGTTTAAGATAAAATAGGAATATTGTCAAGTCTTTATGTGCAAGAGTACATTATTTTAGCTCTTGATCACGCTGGAACTAGGCCCTGGTGCGTAGCATCTGCCGCACCCCCTCCCCCAGATGGCCTGGCCGGCCTTGAATGTGGAGGTACGAAAATTTAATTAGAAAATTGCATGCCTTCAACTAAACCAGAGTTTCACATACACGCATGTTATTATTTTTAATTATCAAAGTTGCATTTTATTGTTTAAAGTTCATACGTAAGAGAGCTATTTGACCAATATTTGCACGATATCCATCCGCAAAGCACAAAAAAAAAAAAAAAAAAAAAAAAAAAAATTCACTTTAATAATTCAGTAGACTTTCTGTTATAAAGTTGAAAAAGAATAATATCCAGGGAATATTATTTTTATTCTCTCGCAAGCGCCTGCAAACTATATTTTTCTTGGAATCTTACCCTTTTTCCAATCACCCATTCAATTATGTCGCAAAACTTTGTTACGATTATCTTTCCCCAGTATAATTTGCAAATATGTTTGAATGGATATATATATATATAGGCAGCAGAGGAATGATTATTTTCGTAATCGCATTAACCGGCCAAGATATATTTAGCCACAATCGTAGTTTAGAGATAATATATATATATATATATATATATTATGTGTGTGTGTGTATCCTTCCACACGTATCTCTGAGTTTTTTGTTTGCGATTTTCAAATGAAAAATTCAATAGTTTTCATATAAAAATGTTTTTTTTTTTTTGTATATATTCGTGATCTAATATGAAAATGGAGCGTAAACCATAAATTACTTTTTCTCTTTCCATAAGGAGGACATGCTTGGATGTGCAATTGATTATTCGCCACCGCTGAACCAATATCTCATTCGCCTAACTTAAATACCGAGTCCGACGTGAAGCGTTAACAATCCAATCGAACTCATTCCTGTTGGACTGTAATTTAAGATTCTTCATGTAATAGGTCAGCAAAAATTCTTATGAAAAACCAAGCTGTCATGATCTTTATACATTATTTTAGGACAGTGAGGATGAACTTTTTGTGAGCTTGATGAGTTAATATTCGTAACTTTGAAAAACCTGGCTTGACTTGGGGTGAGGTGAGGTGCCATGTCTCATCTAGAAAATCCAAAATTTTGTGTTTTATTCAGCTTTAGTAAAAAAGTTACATTTTTATACATTCATTTATTTAAAAAAAAAAATCAAAAGTAAATAACATTTACACATTAAAGTCTATTCTGCTACTGCCTATTCTGCTCTTCAAATGAAGGACTAATATTTCGTGCATTTCAAGCAAGCGCTACTCTTTGTGTCAATCATTTAAACTTCCACATCACGTCAATGGGAGGGCTTGGGACCTCGACCCAGTTTAATATGCATCAGCCCCGGTACTCGATGAATCTTGAGTGGCGTTAGGGATTGAACACACGACTCGACGAAAATAACGCCGGCCAAGACCTTCACCACTAGGCTGCCACGGCCCTTCTCATAGTGATATTTATCTTCTCGAAGCGATTCCTTTCCAAAATTTCAAAATTTGACCACAGGTCGACAAATTCTTGAGCTCAAATGCTATCTTGAAATTCTTCAAGCTGCATCTTCTAATCATCACTTTGCACCCATTGAAATGCATTTAATACCAAAGTACTGAAGGCTATTACATCCAGGTACTCAATTACTTAAATTGTCAGTTCTAACCTTGTTGTCTGTTCCGTGTTCACTGTTTTTTAACGACTTATCGTCCGTGAGCATAACACGTGTCACCCAAAATAAGTTGGTGAGTCACCTTTGATATTCGTGTTATAGGTTCGTCATAATTGGTTAAGGAGAAATAAATGTAATATTTCGAACTGAAATTAAAATTTAGTTAAATTTGAAAGTATTTCTCTCCGTGAGTTCGAAATCGATGAAATACAATCAATTACAGAAACTCTCATATTTCTCTTTCAACAAATGATTTTTCCAAATACATTTTGATATCCGAAAAAATATTATGATAAAATAAGCCTTAATATATAATAAGATATTCAAAAAAACATAATTTAAAAACACTAATAAAAAATTCTTAAAATATCTTTTCAACACAGTATATTTATAAATACATATTATATATAATAATGTTTTGCTTACAATTTCGATCTGTATGTTAATGATTCTAACAGATATATTACACCATATGAATAAAAGGAAATAAAAATTAAGGTTCAAATTTATTCACTAGCATTTGCTGTTTTGTTCACATAAAAAAAGAAAAGGAGGTGAAAAAAATGTCTATACCACCTAACATCAAAAACTCACAATAAGAGATAAAGAAAAAAAAATCAAGTTCGATTTTCCTAAGAATTGAAGTGAAGAGGTGTGTCTTATATTCGAGTTGAGGTTAATCATGAATATTTCATGAGTATAGTTGCGTATGATAATCAGCAACTCGGTTTGAGAGCATCAACTTTGTCACTTTTTTTTCTTTTCACTTATTCTTTTTTCGCCAAAAGAGCGCGAGATTATCAAGCTGAATTTCATTTTCGCGCTTTGCAAAAGATAAAAAGGTGCAAAAATAAAGACTTCAAAAAAGAAAAAGATAAGAAACTGTTCTTTCTACTAGGCAGAGGAACCTAAGAAACCACACTCCCACCTTATACCACATGAAAAAAGATTTGAATTATTCATTATAATGAAAAAGTTCCAACTCGTTTTTGTTCACCAGTGGCTTTAAATTCCTTGCACAAACATGTTGGTTAAATGCTATCAAAATTCGGAAAGATTAATCATTTTAAAATTATACTTTACAGAGGGTGGTAATTGTTATTTTAAAAACATAAAAAATATTCAAATTCTAAAGTCACATAACAGTTAACCTTGAAAAACTGGCATTTATTGGAAAATTTTCTATAGTTTTTGGTTGTTAAATACATCTTCGAATTTTCTCTTTACTGAGAATACTTACAAATAATCGTATTATACATTTTAACGTTATTACAACCAATAATAAATTTTAATAATGAAAAAGTCTGTGGTAAGTAATGATATAAAATTTCAGAGTAAAAAAAATCAGAAATTATACACGTATTCCCCTCCCCCTTATTTACGACTGCTTTATTGTTTCATTTAAAGTATACTAAGAAACCAAATTCGAGTAAATATTCATGTTATTATTTACTATTTCTGACAGAATTCAGATCGTTTTATTCATTTAACTGTTAAAAATATCAAGAAGGAATTGAGAAAAGAGCTCTCACAAGAAACAGAGGAAAAATTTAAAATATTCACTAGAAAACAGTGACGTATCTTTCAAACAATTTTTAATTTTCGGAATATAAAATTCTTGTCCAGTTTCAGTTCAAATCTGAGAAGCAGGTTGAGCATTCAAACAATCTCACAACTCCTGCTACTCATTTCATCCAAGTTTATCTGAGTCATCACGTTGATGTAGAGTGGAAGTTTGAATAGTGAGGTGCCAACTCAGGTGTCTTCCTCGTCACCATTCATTAAAAATTACGAAGTCCGACGCCAACAGCCATCGTGTTTTTTCTGCGACGTAAATAAACAATCCAATTTCATCAAGCAGCCACGAGTACCAAGCGATAATAGACGTGATGTCAGTCAGGTGTTTAAATCCTGGTTCCATTTAAAGCCCATCACGTAGGGTGTTTAAGGGATGCTGCATATTAAAAGGATTCCTCTCGTAGTGTGAACATTGGATTGATTGATTGATTGTCAATAAACGTCCACTTTGAAGCAAAACGAGGGCTATTCAATTTTAGCCTTAGTTAAATGACGAGAACGACACTTGAGCTGCCACTTCTCTCTCCAAAGGTTCACACCACGTTATTTGGAGGACTTGCACCCATGACAGAATAAATGCGCATCAGCCTTGCAACACAGTGGCTTTTTAGTGACGTCAAGACTCGAGCGCACGACTCTACTGAAACAACGCCGGCCGAGAATGCGACCATGACCATTCGAGGCTACCGTGGTCACAACAATTTCGTGAGAAAGGAATAACGGAAAAAGTCATCGTCTAATTATTTGTCTAGCATCTGAAAATATCAGGATAAAAATTTCCCCTTGACTTAGTGGATGTTTGACACATTTTTGTAGTCCCCCCTTACAGTACCTCTCCACCATTTTTTATCACTCCTTTGAATTTGTGCGCTGAAACTAATCTAGTGGAAAGAAAGAGAGAATTGCAAACATCTCCATCTTTATCACGTTCCATTGCTCAAAAATTTGAAATTCTTTTCTCGGCGGGCGGGGATCGCCATTCGTTTGTGAATGGCCCATTTTCCCAGGGTGTTCTGCGGGGGGTCCTCTGTAATGGGCGGGCGAGGTGTGAACGGAAAAGGGGGGTTCACATTCTTCGCAGGTAGACTCCAGTGACCTTTTATTTATTCTACTCGACTAACATGTGGTTGCATGATCCGGGAGTGCACCCTCCCCTCTTCCTGATGGTACTTTATGTCTATTGTGAGGCGTAGAGAATGCCGGTGGATAGGGAGGGTGCACTCGTCTTACACAAACTAAGCTCTCGATCTGTCTCAGTGTTGTTTGTGTTTTCGTACGCTGGACAGGAGATACTATGACCTTACTTGAGCTGTATCAGTCGATATTTGTGTGTGTGTTTTGATGTGCAGAGATAAATTGACATTGACAAGAATGTAACCTATAAATATGAAATTGGAAACAATTTTATATTCAACATTTCTCAAGTGTTTGATTATTGTTAGGTGAAAAAAAAAAGATTTGTTCACTTATGTATGATATTTAATTAGATGAAATTATGTAATTAAAAGCGATTGTGAATCTAAAATAGATTTCTTTTTAAATTTAACAACTGGCGCGACCCGTGCACGCTGTAATTGCTAATGGCCATTTATTTATATATTTATACTACATCTTATTCGTTCTTTTAAATATTTCTAACGAAAGTCGCAATAAATTAGTAAAAAAATATTCATAGGTTGAGAGTACACAAACTTATGGGTGAATAAAATGTTTAAACCGTTTTAGATAAATGGAAAAAAAAGATTCTAAAACATTTTTACTGGGTAATTTTATTTTTATTCTTATATTAAATGATTTATCACCCATCTTTTTTTATTATTTAATATAAAGTGATTTTTTTATATCCTATGGAAAGTATGTACTACATCAAAATAGATCTCTTTGCGTGTTTTTAACTTCTGTGCTTTTTTCTTCATATTTTGAAATTTGCATAAGTTTATTGAAAGCATTTTATATAGATAATAATAAATTATTATTCCTTTTTACAAGAGGTTCAATGACTTTTTCAAAGAAAATGTACGGGTAGTATAAAAAAATTGGTTTACAATTTTGGTGCATTATTTTATATACGAGGAGCAAAATATTTTGTATATCTATGAATATTATTTTTGAAAATGGTGCCTAAATGCAAATATATCTGAAAAATCATGTCCATATTCAACTAAAAGAGAAAAGAAAAACTTTGTTAAAAAAAATTCTTCTAAAGTTAAATAAAACGATCAAAATATCATTATTGGGAACTCAAAAAAAGACCTTAACTCTACGATTCCTTTTAAAGCATAAATGTCATAAAAAAAAAAAAAAAAAGAATCTTTAAGGTATCTGCCTACCTCCGAAGAGGAATTTTTTAAATAATTGAAAAAAATAACTTTTTATATGCATTATACTATAAGATATAGCTAAAAACTTAAAATACAATACAAAATGTACATAAATTAATTATTGTTTTAATATTTCAGCTCAAAAAATACATAAAAATAGCAATAAAATGGCACTTGTGCAAAACACCAAAACTGACATTTAGAGATATTTCAATTCTGAAAATTTTATTATGATGAATTGAATCTAATTTAGGATTTGTGCCTCTCTCACAATTATAACCCTGAAAATTAAATATTTATAGGAAGTCGTACTTTAACATACAGAAAAAACGTACAAATTTATGATAAGTTATGACTTTATCATCAATAAAATGCAAAGTAATCGCATTATAACAATAGGAGAGGTTCGAATCCTGAATTCACTTTCATAAAGTATTCCATGAAAGTTTCATAACATTATATACATAACTTTTTTCAATACGATGTTTTGCGCTGAAGCAAAATATGAAAATCTTGATTTTCAGAAAAAGCTAAAAATACATTTCAACCCAACTTACCTAATTAAATAAACATTTAACATTAAAAGGTCCCTGATTTGTAAAGTTCACTATCTGTATTACTTAAATAAGTTATCTTTTTCTTCCTGATGGCCTTTAAAACTTTCCTACGCTTGCATGTAACAAGTGTTGTATAATGCTTCAATTCCCTGATTCGATTGTAATCCAACTTTTTGTATCCCTTTACAGTGAAGTAGCCCGAATTTTCAATGTTCAGCTTATTTAAGACTTTTAAGCAGCCTTGATGTCCTACGTTAAATTGTATAATTGCATCATATGCACCCAATTTCAGTTTTCAAACAAACAAAAACTTCCTTTAGTACTCTTTATCATATTACACCATTAAAAAAATTCATTTGTATTTTGGGTCTTAGGAAATTCATCTTGCATGTTGGAAGATATTTTGATGGCGATATTACTTAAAATATCAATGAAAAACAAACATTTAAGTTCCATTTACGGTGGCAGAATGCTACTTCCAGTTCTAAAATTTGACACAAACTATTATTAAAATGCTTATAACTCAAGTTCTATGTAAGATAGAAACAAAATTGAAACTGTTCTAGAAAGCTAAGAAATCCGGCTTTAACAATAGACCGTAAATTTAAAAAAAATCGACTTTTTGACCGAAAATCACGTTTTAAAGGTAGGCGGATATCCTAAATTCGGTATTTCATTTTCCTCACATATTCTGGCACCCTTAAAACATTTCCCACTCCTCCGATTTCAAAGAAATAAATTCTGTTTGTTGTCAATCCTTTGAACATGAACGAACACTGATGAATGATTACGAGTATTTTCATTCAAATTAACATACGAGGCTTGATTGTAAAGTCAAATTTCCATCGCCCCAACTTTTTCATTTATTACCTTGTTGTCAAAATTCTATACTGCTGAAAACTATTAGTGTCCTTTTGTCTCGTGTGTTTTATTTATTCTCAAATGTCGTTGTTGTGCTGATAATAGAAGAAGATGGCAAGTCACATGGAGATGAATTCCAGCTGATGAGGCGTCATTGCTCCCACACCTTGCAACTTTCACCTCTTCCCAAAGATGAACGCATCGAACATCTTTTTCATTCTAACAACGAAGTGAAAGCTACTATTAAAGCTTAGAGTCGATATCAAATACTGGAATTTTCTCTGACGGGTTTACTTTACTAATCAAGTGTTGGCGCAAGTCCGTGGAAAGAGATGAAGACTATGACGAAAGATGATTGGGGCATTACAAAAAGGACACATGTAGCTTTCAGGTGCTACAAGAATTGTGGGGGATAAAGTTACGAATCTAGTGGAATTATTGTTCAATCAAACTTCGTATTAATACACTTAAAAATCGATATTTAACGTTTAGTAGATGTAAGTCACTCTTTCATTATCAGTTTGAAAATATCATCATAATTAATAACATCACACACATAGTTTACAAAAAAAATTCAGCTACATGATATGTTATAAATTATTACTTCTAATGCATTTTCCTTTTTATTCCTTCATTGATTAGTATATTTATGAATTTAAGAAAAAATAACATATTTTTAATTCATTTATTTGAAACATTTAATTTTATATTAAAACATACTGATTGTGAAAATGAGTGTTGTAAATTCCTCTATGCTATTTCGATTCATAAGTCCACAGTTAAAGCCTTGCAGAGCATTGAATTGTTCATAACAATTTCCATTCATGCTCTTGCCACTGCTGACTAGATCAGTAGTAACTTCTGAAATGTAAATAGTACTCTGTATTACTTTCCTATTCAAATAGGTCTGGCGTCTTACCAGGCACAACAGACTGTTTGGATTTTCGCGATGAAAGATTTGAAAATAGTCACGCCAACTGAAACACAAAAACAAGATGGGGGGGGGGGGGAATTATTTTAACTTTTTGCTGTTAAACTGCGAGAGATGTGCGTTATAAGTAGGATGATGAGGATGATCAGGCATTTTAATATATTATCACGAGTCCTGGTGTGTGTGTGTGTATTTCCTTTCTTGTTACATTTGATGTAAAAGCGCTTAAGTTGCGAAATTATTGTAGACATTTGTAGCATAAAATACACAATACATGAACAAACGAAACATTTGGACTAAAAATCGAAATAAAGGAATATAATTTACGAAGTTCGTGAGACCCTAAGACCTATGGGAGGAAGTTTGAGACCCTAAAACTTATGAGGTAATTTAATTTAATATTGCTTGCCTAAATTAAAATTACTAATTTTTAAAATAAAAATAGATGTCAGAAAATTTAATCAAGAACAGGGGGTGTTAATAGTTTATCATCAATTGTAGTAAAATAATTGTTTGTCATCGCTTTGACTGGAGGAGTTAATGATCGAGAATAAGAAGAGGAAGGAGGATACAAGCTTCGTGCTAACAATAAATCGCCAAATAGGCACACTTTTATCTCGTTTCTATGTCTTAAATTTATGAGGTAAATATTTATAAACGAAATGATTATTCTTTTTATGAAAATGCGTAGTTTTATTTCTGGCAGTATTTATATTACTGGTTTGTCGAGTCGTCGACAAAACGATATATCTGATATTGGTGCTAACACACACAGTTATCTCAGAAAACACAAAATTTTTGGAAAATAAATTCATATGGAAGAAGTACTTAACCACACAGCTCAACCACAAAGATTAATTTGTTTAAAAAACAAACTATGCATATCACATATAAAACTTATAACAATGTCTCTTCTATTAATAAGAAGGTGGCATATGCTGTAGCAGCTTTCTTAGTCCATTAACATTACAGATATTTTCCTAATTTTTAAACACTAACTTCTTAACTAATTTTAAATGTAGCACTCACATAACTTCGGTTTTCTTAAGTTAAAATAACACATTTCGAAAATATTACTGATTTCCATTTGCTAAACAATCGTAAATACTTTATTTAAAATATATAAAATTACAGAGTTTCTACTCCGTACTTATCAATTCCATCTAACTGCTTTGGAAATTCTTCTTTGGATTACTAAACGATTCATGTTTCAAAAAATCCCAGAAATATCATTAACTAAAATTATATACTATAAGTGTACCTAATGCATATATTTGAAATTCATAAATGCCCTGCTATATATTAAGGCACAGCCAAAAAAATTATGTATGAAAAAATAAATTTGTTTTCCCCCTTATGTTTCGAAAATAGGGAAGCAATTTTCATAAACGGATTTTTCCTTACTCAGCTTTATACTAAGCAAAAGAAGTATTTTTAACAACGAAAATTCATTAATAATGCTCTCACAAGCTGTTATATTAATATTAAACAGCATTTTGCATTGCAACAGCTGCTAGATTCTTGTTTGTTATAAATAATGATCAGAGAGTGAACCCTCATTAAGCATTAGCTTACGCATTAAACTACGTATATATTTAACGGTAATCACACACACAAGTTTACGTGTAAATGGTAATTAGATACATTTAACTCATATTTTTGTGATTTTGGTATACTGTATGTGTTCGACTGGAGAGACTAATTTAAAATATCTCTAACAAGAATTTTCTCCATTAATTCTCTTCAAGTCGCTCATATATTTCAACTTTGGGAATAAAGAATTGCTGTACATGATAACCGTTCCAAAATAAATGTATAAGTTTAAAAGCGCATGAAATAATATATATATCAGAGAGAAACTTCAGAAAAGAAATTCAGCTTATCATTTTTGGGAGAGGAGGGTCATCTTAAACTATTCGCAAATTCCGAAAAGAATTTAAGCTAAGTGAAAACCGAGATTTGCACATCTACTCGCCAATTTCATTCAATTTTTATAAAAACAATTTTCAAATGTTAAATTTTAGATGATCTTGCAAAGCTGTGTAATAAGTTTATTTGTGCACATTCAAAACGAAAAAAAAAAAAAATCTTTACTTCATTTCAGTTTAATTAAATATAGATATCAATCGGAGAAATTATAACCAAAAAAACGTAGAATTTATACAATTCTATTATATTAAACAAATTCAAAAGGGAAGAAAAATTTTTACTTGTGTATTTTTCTTAGATCACATAAGACTTACAAATTTTCCGCTATTCATTTTTATCTCAAATAGGCGAAATTTATTGTACTTTTTTTTTTATCAAAGCGAGAAGTAAATCAAAAAGAAGCAAACACATTTGCACACAACACTCTGAGAAACCATCAATAATTACAAAAAAACTTTAATAATAACTACTTTTCTCCGTAACTACTAGTCTTCATTTAAGGCTGTCTTCGCCTAATGTCTAAGAATCCGATCGAAACTTCGAATATATTTCCACACAGAAAATTGTTCCAAATTTTATGAAAGTTTGTGACGTTGCAACACGTACATCTGTTTATGATGCAGTAGTTTTAAAACTTGGGAACATTCCAAAACGCGAACAAAACGTCAAATAATGAACTGTGAAAAAAAATTATCGCAGTTATATTGCTATCTGTAAAATATTTCAAAGACATTCCCTAATTAATGTCATACCAAGTGATTCATAAACCACAGTATAATTTAAAGAGTGTGATTATAATTGTAAACGAAATGTGAGACGTGATTTCAATTTCGGTTGAACGTGTGGTGAATGGTACTCAAAAGGTATTTAAATGCATAGGGTCGAACCATGTTTTCCTCGGCTAACCGCAATTAATTGAAAAATCTGGCTACTTCATTCAGATTGACTGACTTCATTTCCGTTCTAAACCACGACTAATTGGGTTTAGGCGTCAGTAGTCTTAAAACGAGAAACCATAGGTTTCAAGCTCAATCGTTCTTTAATTAATTTTATTTAAAGTAAGGGAGCTACTGTTCACACCACATTCAAAATCACCTATCTCCAGATATATTGCTAACGACTGAACTTCAATAGATTCAAAGAAAATGTTGTGATCCATTCCGTAACGTTTTAGATGCTCTGGAGATTGCATTAATTCATTTCAGTTTTTAAATATTCTGTTTTATCATGAAATGCAGACGGTTGAAATTTAAAACAAAAACATACAGATTAAAATGAAAAAAAGATATTTTAAATTCGAAATAAACAGTTAACTGTGCAACAGTTTTAAGTTTGTAATTCAGTTTCTTCAAAGAATGGCAAAACATATTTGAAGATTTAATTAAAAATATATTCGTTTATTTCAATTGATGTTGCTCTAGAACTGTGGTTCCCAACTTTGTCGGGACACCTTATGCCACTAAAGACCCACCGTGAAGTGGAGCTGATGTCCATAAAATTTATCGAGGCTCCAAACTGTCACGTGGGCGAAATGAGGAAGCTGGAGATGAGGTACCAGCTTAGGTGTCGTTCTCACCTCTTGACTGAGGTTCAAAATTACAAGGTCCAAGTCGATAATCAATCAATCAATAAAAACCAAATAGAGTCGGTATCGACCATCGGTGGGCATTGAAGATACCAGAGGGGTCGTTTTTGATGCTAGACTAATTTAGGTGGTGTTGAGAACCAACTGCAACTCTCCCTCAGGAAATGCGAGTGTGATTGTTTATTACCGTAACATTGAGAAGCAACTCAAGGAGTATTGGCGACGGTAATTTTTAACCTCGGTCAAGTAATGCAAACGATACCAAAGCTAGCTAATTCTTCTCCAAACTTCCACACCATGCCAACGGGAGGGCTTGGAGCATTGACAGATTTAATGTTCATTAGCCCGTTTCACGGCTAGTCTTTAGTGGCATCAGGGCTCGAGCCCAAAACTCAACGAAAGCACCTCCCACGAGTCTGCAACCTTGACCACTAGGCTCCTAAAGTAATACTCGCAAGAACACTAAATTGATCGTAAAAATACTTTCAATGGTCGGAAAACTTTGGACAATATTAGTGATTTCAAGAACTTGCGTCGGAGGGTGTTTTTCCCCTGAAAAAGAGGAAAACATGTTTGGTTTTTTTTGCGAAAGGAACAGTAGACCAAAAAAGTTTGAAAAGCTATATACTACAGACAATTAAGATTATTAATGACAAATCTCTTAATTTTTTAATCACGATCGAGGGACGAATGCTAATCAAACCATTTATGCATATGCACGCAATTTTTAATTTATTTTTGCACTAATTTCCAGCTTAATATTAAATTTGATTGCATGAGTAATAAAT
Source organism: Nephila pilipes (assembly GCA_019974015.1). Classification (NCBI taxonomy): domain Eukaryota; kingdom Metazoa; phylum Arthropoda; class Arachnida; order Araneae; family Nephilidae; genus Nephila; species Nephila pilipes. The sequence goes on along the minus strand of BMAW01084112.1, from coordinate 450,668 downwards.
AATTTCTTGGTTGAATTAAATATTAAAATTAAACCGAAAATGTGTGTGTTTAATTTGGAACTAAAATTCTTATCCCAAATTGTGCCATTTTTTCTTCAAAACTAAATGTCATTTCATCACAAAACATACAATACTTTTCTATACTATTCAATGTTTTTCTTTTCTGTTCATCTCAAAGAAAGTGAATTCTTCTTTAACCTTGACCTATTAAATGTGCGCAATCCTCCTGAGGCATTTTACTTGCTGTAGGCTGACAACAATGGCAGGTTCTTTGTTATATAGTCGTTCACAGTTTCAAAGGCGCCATTTCTTTCAAAAAGACTACCAAATATATCATTTACGAATTTTTTTTTTTTTTTTTGGAAAAAACTTTATTATATCAATCTATATTTATTTCATATAAATATATTTCAGTAATTGTGAAATCGCAGAAATATCATAGTTGTGTTCCATTTTTCGTTTTTATTAACCATTTTGTGTTTCATTCAACAGAAAATTTTTCTTTTTGTAGTATAACTTACCGATATCACTAATTCCAGAAGTGAAAGAATAAGTTTTCGATCGTTCTATACCTAAAACTAACCGTAAGATGAAAAACATGTGTCAATGAACCTAAATGCCCAAGTAATATTTTAATATTTCAGTAATTTCAAGAATGTCGACATTTTTTTTTAAAAAAAGTAAAAACAATGAACACTCAGAATTTAGACTTTTCCTTCTCAATAATTTTGAAAAAATACTTCGATTTTTATTTTATGGAAAACAATTCAGTAAATTTTAATTTTTTAAACCAAATTAAAGCAAGATTTTTGTAATTTATCTATCGCCATGTGAAACTGGATCATTTCAAACATTCATTAGATTTCAAAATATTTTTGACAGAAGTTATTAAGTTCACATAATACATTACTTCTGTTCAAAAACATTTTTAAGGATTTGATTTTTTTTCAATATACCATACACATCAACAAAAGGAATAATTAATTCGAATCAGTATATTTGTATATGTTATGCTAATGAAAAACCAAATACCAAGTAGTTTTAAAATTCATTCATTATAAGTGTATGGTCAAATTAATACAATTCCATATCATAATTAAGATAAGTTCCCTATTTTTCATAATTAAAATCAGTTCGATTATAAACAGATTTTGTTTTGTTCGAATTATTGTAATTGTGTCGGTCTCGCCATACCAAAATTCCTGCTCTTACTTCGACTGAAGTTTGGAGGTTCCTAGATTTAAGAATAAATTTTAGTATGCAAAAAGAGATTGCAATATAGAGAATAAATAAGTTTTAATCGATTTATTTACACCTCACTGCAAAGTCGTGGAAGTCTAGTGGTCATGGTGGCGAATTCGAGGCTGGCCTTGTTTCGTCGAGTCGTGGTTTTGAGTTCTGATGTCACTAAAGGCTAGCCTTCGAACGGGTTGATGCTATTTAAATCTGTCGAGGCTCAATGTCCTCACGTTGGGACGGTGTGCAAGTTTGGACAATGGTATGTGAATCCAGAAGTTGTCTTCGTCACTTGACCAAGGTTCAAAATTACGAGGTATATCGACAATATTCCTCGTGTTGCTTCTCAGTGCTATGTTTATAAATTATTAGAGTATACAATCACATCGCACCTCATTGCATGACGGATATTATTGGATTGGAAGGATTCATTCAGAATTAAATGTTTATCACGCGTATTATGATTTAGGCAACATCAGGGTAATATTTTTCATTTCAAATCCAAAATAAAAAAAGAAAAGAAAACCTTTTGAGAATTTTGGCAATGACACATTTTAACCAACAGCAAAACAAGTTGATAAGGTTCGGCTTAAAATCTATTATCAATTAATAAGTTTGAATAACAAGAAGATATCAAATAACTACGCACCAAAAATGAAATAAAAATTAAAATTTGTAACAAATCTTATACAATTATTATACATACAAGTATTTAGCTTCGTTACAATGGAGACCAAAATAGAAATATTTCCATAGCTTATATTTGATTTTAATTGTCTCTATTTCCTTTTAAATTAATTTTTTTTTCAAAATATAAATATTTATTTTAAAGATGTATTATTTAAAACAAATACATTTTTTTTTTAAATTTAATATGTTCTGTATTTAAATTATTTTTAATCGTTCGATATATAAAAATGAGTTTCCTAGAAATTTAGAACTATTGCAGCGAGAGAATGAAGAGTTCTGGAATCGGAAAAGAGCTGCCAAAAGCAATTTAAGAAGGTTGACGAGCGTGAGTAATCAGAAGTGATAATCCATTAATATTAAACAATTAATATGATGAATTGTTTTATTAACGTCACACTAAAAAGCAACACGAGGGTTATTTGCGACTGACTTCGTAATTTTGAAATTGGGTCAACTGACGATTACGACTTCTGCGTTCGCACCCCACTGTCCAAACTTGCACACCATCCCAATGCGAGAAGCCTCGACAGCTTTGAAGAGCATCAGCCCTCCTAGTCAGTGAATCTTTTAGTGGAATTAGGAGAACTCAAACCCACGACTCGACGGAAACAACGACGACAGCGAGCTCGCGACCGTGACTACTTGACTACCACGACCAAAACAACATTTAAACTGAAGAATGTTAAAATGCTGAAAACAGTTAAGTTCAGCTCAAAAAGAGGAAGAGATATTTTTAACAGGGATATAATTAGCTTATTAGTGTTTTATTTAAAGCCCTAATTATTATACAGCTCGACTGAGTGACAGTTAGGGATTATGACAAAAGAGCCAAATCTGATTCAGTAGCGCTAAACATTTGTTTAAACTGTAATCTAAAAAGAATAAGATAAAAATTGATTGATAAGAAGGAGGGTCGAAAATAAGGAGAGATTGCTAGGGAATTCCCGGGGATGCATAACCCGTGTTTACTAAAGACAGTAATTCCCATAGGAAAGAAAAAGATCACTAAGGTTTACCTGAAGAAGGCAAGTCCCTGATATACAATTGGAGGGTAAAAATATGAATCGATTTCTATTTAGACATATATACATATAAAAACTCAATAATGCACAAACGAGGGAACTTTTTATGCCGGAGATTTTCACATTAATTGAAACCTAATAAAGTCACTTTAATTTACCAAATATTTTATAGGGTATTACTCAAGAAAGTTCATTCATATATACTTTATTTTAGGACCATAAGACGCACTTCAAATTTATGTGATGGTTTTTGGAAAAAAAAAAATTATGTTCGTATTTTAATATTACCATCGAAACATATGATGCACCCCAATTTAAGTCGATTTTTTAATGTAAAATTGCATTTTTAGTCCGAAAACACGGTGTCTTAAAATGAACATTATTTTGTAAAAAAATCTACGAATATACAAATTTCTAAAAATGCAACATATTCCTTGGTCACTCTGCCCTGTTCGGCGATCAACTTTAAATCGTATTACTATCAGTTAAAATGAAGCAAAAACAAAAGAAAAAAAAGTGCAGTTACGTTTGTATAGGAACAAAATCCTGAGCTAAATAATTCCCAAAGTATATAAATTTGAACATTAGCAGCATCAAAACCAACACTTACTACTATTTTGGTTTTTAAAATTGTTTATATTTTAAATTGGATTTTCGAATTGCGTAACATGGAAAAAAGGAATTAGAAATAATAAAACTCGATGGTAAATTTTTTTAAAAAACTGCTTTTACTAAAATTCAGTGTTTACTCAAAATGCTCTCAATTTCTACTTCACGTAAGTCTGTAATTTGAAAAGATTTCAATACGAAGAAACAAAATTTGAAAGAGACACAACTAATGATGTCTCATTCTCTTCTTCGAACTTAAATAGATAATTTTATTTAATTCCACCATCAAATAATCTAATTAAATCTACATAATTTTGAAAGAGAGATGTGAGGACGCGTAAATTATTATTATTACTATCATGGCCTCAGATAACGAATTTCGTATGAAAAACCTACATAAATCTCACCCTTTCACCTCAATTCTGATATCTATCCCCCAATTCCCATCATGTCTACCAGCAACCTTCATTCATAATCTTATCGCGTTTTACAAATCAGTCGAGAAGGAAAATTATTATCCGCGCGCGGGTGAATATGCTTGGCCTTACCCTTTACTACCTAGAGTGCTCAGGAACACCTCAAAAAAATCTCACGCCAAGGAAAAAAATAAGTAAAGGAACTTCCATAAGAATATACAACATTCCAAACGGCCAGGCCCTTTCCATAAGCATTTTAATATTATGGCGGTGAAACCGAAAAGGAAACTATTTGATGGGGAAAGAGGGGAGGGATTTTGAGGCAATGGCCTGGCTATGGAGAGGACGTCTTGCTGTGTTGGTCGGGGAATTTTGGCGCCTTGATTCTCACCCCCTCTTACTTTTCCTTATTTCTTCCACCCCCCTCCCTGGGTGACTTCGCAGGGTGATTTACGATGTGCCACGCCTAGGTTTCCGAGTGAATGTAAATCCCCCCTCTTTACCAATTTCTTTTCTGTTTTTTTGTTCGGTTCTGCAGGTAAAGCCACGCAGCATGCGGTCCTGGCTCGTGCTTTTTTGCAGTGAGTGAGGTTTTGCCGACTGTTTTCTACTTTTTCGGTACGGCATGACCAGAGCAATTTAGCCGTGACACAATCGTCTGGGACCTCCCCTCTATTACCGTTTCCCTCCCTCGTGGTCACCGCCTTTATTTATTACTTAATTCTTTCTCGTCCCCGTGTGCGGTATGCAGGCGTAGGTATTTCCAGCGTAAAATTCGTAAAAAGGAATCAATCGATCATTGTCCGATGAGTATTGCCTATCGATTCCCTGCCTGGGGTCCTATGAGTTCATTAAAGCGAATTGCCGCGAGTTGTTCAACTGTTCAACAGTTTGTTAAGAGAGTTTCCGGCATAAGTTTTTTTTGCCTTGCAAATATCCGATTTTTAAGGACCTTTGCTTTACGATTAACGGTAATCTCCATCCTGGCCTCAAATAATCCTATTAAGAATATTATAACTATTAATTTTCATAATTTGACACAAATACAAATAGCTGAAAAAAGACGTAATAGCCGAGTCGTTTTCAAGCTTTCTTCTTCTTCTTCTTTTTTTTTTTTTTTTTATTATTGTTCAACTTCGAAACGAAAGAGCGATTTCACTTTTTTCCTCCATAATATTTCTCTTATAGTGGATTCGGGAGAATACTTTCAAACTGATGGGACAATATTGATTGATTGGTTTTATGGGATATAGAGAAATGAAAGCTGTTATCCCCTTTAAAATATTATTTTAATTCAATATATATCAAAATATTTCATCGTCTGTAGGAGACTTTTTATAGTTACTGCATTTTCCGAGAACTTTTTGAAAGTAATGTGCTGCGAACCCATCTTGAGTATATTCCATTGGTGATTTCTATGGAACGCATATTTATTACTAGTCAAAAGAATATGTTCCAAATAATTGATATAGTTATTTTGCAATATCATTTAAACTGAATTTGAGCAAAAAGATTCGAGATTTCCGATCATTTTGTAGCTGATTGGAGTGCTTAGTATTTCCTCTCTTCTGTCTTTTGCACAATTGGATATTATACTTATGGCTGAAATATTCCCTAAGCCTATGCCTATAATATAATATGCCTGAAATATTCCTGAAATATAAATATTTTCAAAATATTTTTTGTAATAAAGTTTTTCAGTGGTCTTTTTCATTCTGTCTCTGAAAACATTACTATTCATTTCTTCTGGGACAATCTAGTCGTTACCGATTTTGCGATCCCGCCTGTTCATTCCAGAAAAAATTCGAGTGTCTCGGAATCCATTGGGACAATATTTCTGTCTGCAAATGTGTACATGTAACCAAAATATTTCAAATACTGTTAGACCTCGCTAAGCGCTTAGGATACGTGTTCCTAGACGACAAAGCGCTAAATGAAACAGCATTATACTACGTCATTTTAACATATAGTCAATAGAGAAAGAGGTACATGTTACCAAAAATAAACAAATTGTACTTTAATATTAAGTAATTATTATAATAAATTGCATAATATATGGGTACGTAACTCATAAATATGCATACAGAAATATAAAGTTCATTTTAATTGACAAAGTTCTGACTCTTCTTTCCTTAACATAAAAATTTGTAAATTTATAAGCAGGAAACTTTAGTTAATTTATTTTTTGCGACTGCCCATGTATAATATACTAATCAACTAATAACTATAAATGTGCATAGATAATTATTAATATTGAGAACATAAATATATATAAATCAAAATTTCGATATTTTGTAATAGTAAAAGGCTAAAATTCGAAGATTTTTTTTTTCGCACTACTAACATACACATAGTTACATTAAAATATTTATAAAAACATATCTCTCACATTTATTCATAAATAAAAAGAAGATTCCTCACTTCAAAAAAATCTATTATAAAGCAAGCTAAGCTCTTCCAGATATTTGATCTCACGCAACAATGAAAATTTCTTCATTCTTTACAAAGATATAGTATAAAATGGAAAGAAAAAAAAATAAATAAAGGAGACAAAAAAGATCCCAAGATAATGACGATTTTCAGAAACCACAGCAAACGTGGTTTGATCAAAAATCTTTTACAATTTTTTTTAAAAAAATTGTGTCTAAAAGTTTTAGAATTATACCTAAAATAGTTGCAGCAGCGTCTTTAAAATTAAGGTATACTCTCTCATGATAGGCTAACGAAGTAAAAGTAGTATATATATATATATATATATATATATATATATATATATATATATATATATAAAATAGTAGCATATTTAAGTAATATTTATTTACAATATGTGTATGTATGAGTGCGCGAGAGTGTGAGTGTATATGCGTAATAATTTGTTATCAGTATAATTAATTTTGTATCAATGAATATAGAAAGAATTTAAACTTATAGCGAAATCCTTGACAAGTTCAACTAAAAAAACAAATCATCTATTAAGAACCATTCTTGTTAACGAGTATGTCAGCCATTGAATATAATTCTAGAGCGACGCTGCTCAATTAAGTAATAACAATTTAATACACCAAAGGCTACTCTGATTCTCTCATTTGTAACGCAACATTAAAATTCTTTATTAAAATGTGCTAACATATTATTGTTTTGAGAAAATGGTGTCAATGACATTGCGTGGACATAAAATAAGGGATACGTGGTGTTAAATCAAAAAATTGACATTATAATACATTATTAATTACATTTAGTTTGTTTGAAGTAAATTTACATTGCTAAGATACATTTAATTTAATATTTCAATGTTCTGCTTTTATTTCAATATCGGAACAGAATATTATTGTCTACTTTAATAGCTTATCGTACGCTCTTATTATTTTAATATTTAATTTAATAGTTGATATTTATGGCAAAATCATCTATTTCTATTCTTTCTGTTGTTAACATTAGCGACATTTTTGTACTTTGGAATGTTTTGTTTGGGAAAATAAGAATGCATTAGGAATTTGAAGAAAGAAGTTCCTTTTTCTGATAATAATTCTTTCCGTGGAGTTTGGGGCTCGGAAGTATGCTTACTGTACAATATTTAACATTCATTTTAATAATTATACTTATTGAAAAACTTAACGGGGGAGAAGAAACGTTAGTACAATCAGCTAAAATGAAATCGGCAAAGCAAGTTTCAATTTTTTAAATTTTTTTTTTATTTAGTGATTTATACAGAAATGGGTAATTATTAAACTAAAACTTTATATAACTTTTTTGGTATTTATATTTTGTAACCTGAGGTAGAAATTTTACTTAAAAATAATAAACCTTCATCTTCTATGCAGAGTTGGGTATTTCAGTTATTTTTTAATAATTTGATTTGAGTTTTTTAATTTATAGTTGAGATTCTTAATTGCACATAAATAATGATAAAACGGAGGCAGTCTTCTTTTCACACAGAACAAAAAATTCACGCCCGGACGTTTTTATCTACAATCACAAGATCACCTGGTCTCAACACACAAAATACTTAGGAGTTATCCTAGATAAAATACTCCCTTTTAATCAACATATCACACAAACAATTAAAAAATTCCGAGCATGCGCGTGTTCGGTCTACCCCCTAATCGCTCGGAATTCAAAATTAAGCATTAAAAACAAGTTGCTTATCTATGCTCTGATTCTCAGACCTATTCTCACCTACAGTTGTGCCGTTTGAGTTTTTGCTGCAAACACACACCTTAATAAACTTGAAAAAGCACAAAATAACATTATTAAACAAATTGTAAATGCTAGATGGTTCATGAGAAATACAGACATTTATAACTCAATTAACTTCCCAACAGTAAAAAAGTTCATACAAAAAACATCCTTTAACTTCTTTAATAATCTCATGAACATAAATAACAACACACTTACAAACATCTCAAACTATGACCCTGACCCAGCTATTAGAAGACCCAAAAATGTTTTACTCGATTCTTATTAAATTCACTTTAATTTCCCAAAATCTTTTAAAATAAAAATATTTCCATTCTGAATCACCCACCTCACACCGCCCCACACCAAGCCGACCAATCATAACTCTCATACAAACCAGGATGTCTTCTCACTCTGAAAACACACACTAACATTTAAGCAGCAACCCCATTGGTAAACTGCTTTCACCCCCTCACCTTCACCTACCCTTTCTCCGAAAAAAAAAAAAAAAGGTTAAATCAAATACTTTAAAAACTCTCTTTCACTTAATTTTTTCATCCTTCTAAATTTTAAATCACTCTGATAAATTAATTTTACACTATAAAGCCATCCAAAATATCTTTTATGCAATTCTGGGCTGGAAAAAGCCAAAGTCAAGCATCCCAAACTGCTCTGATATGGAGATTTAGAGTCGTTGGCTCAGGAGCTCCAGTAAAGCCCGTCAACCTATAAATAATGATAATGTATCGATCAATATGTAAAAAAAAAATGCTTGATTTTCCGTGTGTCAATTTAATTCAATAAAAATTTTAAAAAGGATTTTTATTGTAATATATTTTTCAAAATTAAGTTCATTACTGATAAAAGCAGGTATTAAAAAGATATGGAAAGAAGGCATTAAGAAAACGTTGGTTTTGACTTTACACATTAAATATTAGCTTGATAGAGGAACTGTAAATCTAATGAATGATAAAGTTCGTTTAAAGGCTATCAACATCTAATTCTAAATGTCAGTCAAATAAAATATTTCCTTGAATTTTCTGTTATTCTTAAAATGTAATTTTAAGCTAAAATTTTTTAAAAAATAAAAGATAAATAAAAAGAAATTATTTATTTAAATGAATTTTTATTTAAAAATTTCAATAATGATTACTTCAATTTTATTATTTATTTCAAATGGAATATTTTGAAATGAAAAACCCTCTTCATTAAAAAAAAAACTCATACCGAATGAAGTTTTTATTGCTGACTTAAGCTAGGGTTCATACAATTTCGTTTCAGCAGTGGTCGAGGATCTTTGGAAATAAAAAAAAAAAACGAAAATTCAGAGAAAACGGAACTAAGGAGGATCACCTACTCTTCCTCCTCCTTTTAGAAAGGAGTGTTATAAGTAACAGGATTTCGGTGAACAGCCAATAAGTGTGAAAACGCAGTGAGGAGGACGAATCATTAAAGATGAACCACCACAGCCATGAAAAGGTAATATGACGAGTGGGAGGATTATGTTAGATTGTAGGTGTGTAATATTTCCTCTACAGAGGTGTTTAATAGCTTGTTTTCAGGAAGTTAGAGTTGGAGTGGGATCCATATACATAACAATCAATCTGCTATAGCAGATAGATATCCGGAAAGCATGTGTTAATTTTTTTTAAAAATGGTACAAGGTGGGCTAACAGTCACTTTACAATTTAAAATGAATGCACATTTTAATGTTTTATAATAGAATATATTTATTTATATCTATAATGGTGGACATACATTAAGTGTAATCCCCCCTCCCTCACCCATGTCCATCACTGTTATAGCATTTCATAGTATTACATTGTCATCGGAATAAAACGTGCTTGTCAAATTTCAGCTCGATCAGATATGAAGTAGGTTAAAAATTGAGTACAAATTTTGAACTAGAAAGACATTTTTTTACCCGCATATGAATATAACAAATTAAATGAAAGCTTGTAAAAAACAATCTGGAGTTTTGCATCATATTTTAAATTCCTGTTTATTTGTATATACATTTGTGTTTTCGGATTTACAGTATCAGTCTTTAAAAAAAAATTACGAAAATTTTTATTGATTTCTCGAGGGAATTTTTCAGTTAAAACTTTTATTCTCTTCAAAATGACTTCTATGTTTTTTTTAATCAAATTATTTAATTAAAATAAGACATTTCAACAGTCCTTTGAAACACTTTTAAGTATTATTTTTACTTATAAAATTGAACGAAATCATTCTATAATTTAATATAAAAGTAATATAAAATAGTACTACAGTGCATTTTTTAATTTTCAAAAAATTCAAGAAGCTAAAATTATCAAATAGAAGAAAGAATTATATATACCATTGTAATTATATATACAATTACTGCCCTTTAAAGGCAATTTTGTTTAATAATAATAATAATAAATGCTAGCACACAGAAACTGAATATAACGATATAAAATAGAACACATTTGAGAATATTTTTTTAAAAATAAATAAATAATGCTTCTTATCCAAATGGCAAATATCAAAAATGCAAATAACAGAAAATTACATTCCTTTACTTCACAGAAAAATTTCTAAGCGAAGAAAAAAAAAATGAAATAATCTTAATGCTATTAACCATAAATAAAACAACACCAAGCGAGATCGTAGCTTTTTATCTATTGTACAAAGAATATATGAAAAATTCAACTACCTAAACAAAACCAAAAAAAAAAAGTTCTCAGACGTAATACCCACCAGAAGATACTGCGAAATGAAGCCAAAAAGGCAATTTCGCCAAGGCAAAACAACGAAAGAAAAACTTAACATAGTTCATACAAAGAAAAGAAAACACACAAAAACAAAAATTGAAAGCATATTGTTAAATTAAGCTTCCACAAACAAAGGGAAGAAAGATGATAAGGAAACGGCAATAACACCTTCCGCTGCTCCTGCAAGAACATAAAAAAGAACCTCAGTTAAACGCTAATCTTCCAATAAATAACATTTCCTTTCGTTTCTAACTTTAATAATAATAACAAGATGAAGAAGAAAAAGGAGCACCCTCATGCGATGGGGGGCGGATAATGAGCGTACAGATCATCCTTGTTGTAAGTAGCCGCAAAAAGAGCATCCAGACAACCCTATTTTTAAGCGTAACCGCGTTTTTGCGGCCAGATAACATCTACTATCTCTTCTAAGATACGCATCGCTCTTTAAGCTACCACCCAGATAACGCTAAATTTAGAAGAAGGGGAATGGAGTGAAAAAAATGTATATCTCTCCCTCTTCCCCGTGTTCATTACATTTTTATTTTACTTTCCTAGAAATGTTGCGCACCCAACGCATAGTTCGCATCGTTGCCCTGACGCACAGATGCGAAGCAATTAAATAAAAAATCAAAAGAAGGGAGAAAAGACAGTGTATTTCAAGTAAGGGGCAAAAATTGCAGACCAAGAAACAAAATAACAATTTTACAGGAGCAACTGATTTATGGTTGCTTATTTAGATGTCGCTGATGGAAGTATAGATGAATGTTACGGCAGGGAAACATATGCTTTTTAGCACCTCTTATAGGGATTTTGCGTAAATGTTGTTTTGTCGTGCTAATACCTCACTTCGTTTGTTGACTTTCGCTCCGTTTCCCGTCGTTAATGCGAGGCAGAAGATTAGGGGTGGGCTACTTGTAGGTGTTTGTTACAAGTTCAGTTTTATGATGTTGTGACAAAGAGAGATTTGGAGAAATATGGGAAATAAAACTTGACAACTTCGTTTAGCGAAAAAGTGTAACGAGGGTTGTGGTGGAGTTCAGTGTTATTTACAACGAAGAAAGTGACAAGTTAAGTAAGGCAAGGAAAATTTAATTAAAAATTTCATACAATAAAGCTCCTCTTTCTGAATAATTTATAGGACGTTGTCATAGACGTGATTATTTGGGAGAAAAAGTAGACATCAGAAATCTCTTCCGTTAAAAGAAATATCCCATCACGATCAAATAAGTTTTTACGGTGATTATTCATTATAAATATGAAGAATTAACATTTAACAAAAATTCCGCACGTTAAATATATGCAATCTAAATCTTCAAGAATATTAAATCTTTTCAAAAACGAAAACTTATTTAATTCTTCAATTTTTTAAAAATATTTCACAAAAATAATTACAGGGATAAAAAACACCAGAACGTTATATTAATCACGATGGTATTGTAGCTTGAGCTATATTTCAGAACCTTCCCATAGCTAACATTTGAGTTTATTTTCTGATTTTATACTTAAATTTCCAACACCTTTCCAATAACATGAAACGTGATCTTCGAAAATTAAACAAACGTGAGTAGTGTAATGAATGGACTTAAGATTGAAATTTTAAGGTTTTAAAAAATAATGCCTAAAAATAATAACAGGGAGAAAGGCGTCTGAATGTTATGTTAATCACGATGGTTTGTAACGTGGGCTATTCGGAAACCTTTCTTTAACCAAAACCTGGGTTAACTTTCTGATTTTATATTTAAAGTTCTATCGCCTTTCTTATCAAAAGAAAAACCCAATTTCTTTCTAATCAAATCTTCGCAAATTAAACAGACGTTAGAAGTGTAGCGAATGGATTTAAGGAAATTCATATAAAAACGACAGAAAATTAAACATAGAGATACTAGTGAAATTAGAGGCGAATAGTTGGTAGTTGACTTATGATAGAAATTACATTATAGGTACCAGACAGCATTTTATTAAAGGTTCCTTGTGGAGTTATGTCATATGAAAAAAAAATGACTGTTTAAGAGCTGACGCAGCCTGGGTGCTCGATGAAAGTACAACCTGTGTGTGTAATACAGAGTTAATAATGAGATTTGTAGTGAACAGCAGGTAATTGACGTAAGCAGGTATTGGTGTGATCTTACATCGATAGCAGACTGACGGAGATTAAAGATTTCGATTGATTCCAGTTAAGGCGAGGGTTGAAAAACCCGTTCGAACCCCCGATATTTGTGATAACACTCCCTCGAACCTGAGTGAGTTGATAAGATTAAACTTCTATATTGATTACAAACCAGATTTCAAGCATGTTGAGGGACGCACACACACACAAAGAGAAAGAGAAAATAACACAAATTCTACATTTTTAATAACTTAAAGAAATCAGTAAATTGAACTTAACTACCAGTTATCTTCCTCTTCATTTTCTTTGATAATATATGTTGACTATTTTAAATAAAGGCAGAATCTAAAAATAATGAAGGGGGGGGAGGCGTCACAAAATGATCCTACAATAACAATTATCAACCTTCTCAATAAAATCTTTCATAATAACCTGTTAAATGATACACTTATTAAAAATAATGTATATTTAATTTTTTTCTGCAAGGATCAATACATATAAAGATTTCCTCCAATATCTTATTGCAGTAATCTAACTGATCGCACATTCATCGACCAGTTGATGGTACTCAACTTTAAACAGCTTCAGATTAACAGAAATATTTTTTAAAAAGAAAAAAGTTTAAATACTTAAAATTATAAAGATAAAATCAAATTATTTATCTTAAACCAAACACATTTAGGAATAAATGAAACAAAGCATTAGAATTAACAGATTGTACAAGAAAAAATTGTCTGCACAATTAAATTGATCAGAATTTAAAAAAAAATTGGAAAAAAAACCAGAATATTTATTATTATTTGAATTTTAATAATTTAATATTGATCGCGAATTGTAATGAAGGGAATTGAAAATAAAGTGGGTAAGTAAATTTATTCAATAAATCAGCCGGTTAAAGAAAAGCTATGAAACAAAAAAAAAAAAAAAAAAAAAAAGTCGAAATTATATATATCTATCTTCCACCTTTTTTCCTTCTTCATAAAAATGTAATAAAAGATGAAATTAGAACAAACATTAAAATGTGAAACACAAGGAGTGCAATACAACTGAACTAAATCGCTACCCATAAGTGTGTTTGAAATGCGAGAGTTGAAAGCGCAAGTATGTCAATTTGACACCAACGTACAAGAATCTAACTAATATGGGACAAAAAAGAAAAGTGAAAAATAGATTAACTGATTTCTTTCAGTTCATTAAATTTATTTACTTCTCATTATTTTCTGCTCTGAAATAAAGACTTGGGATGTACTTAAGATAAAAAATTTCGTTGAAAAAAATGTAAAAAATGGGGGAATATGTACCTATATAAATTGTAGAGATTATTAAAAAGTTTTCAAAAAATCACTTGTATTCACATAAACCATCTTTCTTTTAAGAGCACGTTAGATTTGATTTAATGCATTTCACAGATTATACTTCGAAAATTTATAGTTCGCTCTTATTTTAATATTTAATTTAATTTAATGGAGAATCGTCTATTTGTATTCGTTCTGATAATAAACATTGCGAAAATAAAAATACTTTAGGAATTTGAAAAATGTATTTTCTTTTCTTGAGAGTAATTCTTTCTGCGAAGCCTGGGGCTCGGAAGTACGATTATTTTATGCTAATTTATTTTGAATAATTCTACTTTTTCGAGAATTTAACAGAAGATGAAGGAGGGAGGGAGTTAGCACATGTTAAAATAGAATTAACAAAATTTTTTATTTGTACGATCGCGAAGAACACTTATAAATACATCATAAGCTTCACAGCAGGAGTGGCTTATCAATAGGAATAATTTTAGATCTCGGCAATATTAGAATGAATAAATTATGAAACCTCTATCGCATTCTTTCTTCATCATTTTCCAAACTCTCACTTTTTTTTAAAATATATATTTACCATCATTGAAAATCTTGCCTTGCAAAGACATGATACGGAAAATAACACTTAATAAAATTGTGTTTCGACATTTTTTTTTTTTTCTAAATTCAAATAATCTTTCACAGATATTCAGAATTTTTTAGTATTTCCGTTTGCTGAGATTCATACGGATTTGCTTATTACAACCATATAGAAAAACTATTTTACGTTGTATTGATTTTTCTTTTGCAGCAATTTTTAATAGTGTATTTGATTTTCGCGCCGAACATCTAAATGACTTCACAGAGCCTCTTTGGCTGGAAAGGAATGAACCAGAAATAAGATATCTTAGGAGAAAAACATGACAGGCAAATAAATTATTTGCAGTTAAAATTTGGTATTATTAAAATTTGTATTATCTGGAAACTGATGTTAATGTAAATAGTTTAATTAAGCTTCCTAACATCTTTAACAACAAAGAGAGTTTAACTGAGAAATACTATCACAACAATCTTTGAAAAAACTTCTAGTCGTCTGGGCATCCAATTTTTAGAACTCGGTAAATATAAAAAAAATTTTTTTGATTGATTTAGAAGCAAAATATGAATAACAGTAATACAATAACTCTTAAATTTTCCAAATGTGTAGTGTTAATAGTAACAAAAATGAAGGAGAACTTTAATTTCTTAAGATGTTGAAGAAGCAAATTATATATTAATGCAGTATGCAAAATGAATAACGATGAAAAAATGAGTAATGGTGGTGACGGCAAATGTGATATTTCCGTTATGATGAATTACAAGAAAAAAAAATTCGATGTTTATTCGGTAATATATATAAAATTGACAGCCAAATTTTATTTCAAAAAAGTTTACACGCAAATGATATTCAGTATTTAAAATTTGGGCAAAAAAGTGGAGCGTTGCTAGAAAAAAAAAATTTCCTTTAGCAACTTGTTTAATTATAAGAAATTTTTTATTTTATTCTCAATTCCATTTGAATTTTTATCTCAGTAGAACAGATGCGATTCATTTAAGCTTAAATCTCGTAAATTTTGAAATTCCGAAAATCTGGAAATGGTATTAATGAAGGAAACAAGTTTATTTTCACACTCGCAACGTGTTGAATAATTTAAGATATGATTCATAGTTCTCTGTCAGAAAAGAAAGGATTAAGTGATGATTTAACCACATTTCTCATGCCAACTTTGAAAAAGAAGCGTGGAATTTGTCTGAAAAAAAGATGAGAGTTATTTAACACCAGCTTAAAACTGAAAGGTTCCAACTGTTTGGCAACACGTTTAAAAAAAAAAACACTTTTCGGCATCCTTTTGAGTGAAGAGGTGACAATTCGCACAGGTGAAAATACCTCGATTCGTGAACCTGATTTCTAACATGACTCCTCGAGTCAAAATACTTTGGTAATGGATACATTAAAAAACTATGAGATCATTCTTTAAATTTAGATTTACTTAACAATACATAACTAATAGCACTTTTAATAGAATGTTAGTTTTTACTAGAAGATTGATAACATTTCATAATATACAAGAAAATAATTTAAGCCTCTAACCGTGGGTAACGTAGAAATAGTATTCATACTTTCTTGTATAACTTTGCGGACCTTGTTCATTAAATTTATTAATTGTAATATTTCAATTTTTAAAATACGTACTATCGCTCCCTCATCATGTACTGGAGACTTGTTACATTCTTTTACATTTATAATTTTCTTCTCATATTCCTTTTAAGAATTTTAAATTTCAAATGTAAATGTTGAATAAAATTTTCCAGCGATTTTATAATGACATAAAATAAATAAATTAATTAAAATAAAATAAATTATATTCTGTATATTATAAATAGGCGTTAAAAGTATAAAAAAAAGAAAAAAAAAAAAAAGAAAAAAAAACGTAATGCATTAATATTGTCAAAACAAAAGATACATTCCCCCTCGAATAAATGCAATAATAATAATAAACTAGATTCATTAAACTTTCTTTTTATACAAGAGAGAGAGAGAGAGAGTACAAATATAGTTAGTGTTTTACTAAGCCATACTTTTCCAAATTATAAGTCTTTAAACGAAAAAAGCAAACAGAAATGGAAAAAATTTATCTATACATATACGTATATGTGTGTGCGTTTATTTCATTTATTATTCATGTTTACTGATTTTTAATCTATAAATAAATTAAATATTAATTCAAGAATCAAATTCAAACTGAGAATCAAACACTTGCAGAATGATAGATATCTCGTTTCTGAGTGCTTGGACTCAAAACAAATAACTTTTTTTAAGTAAAACATCAGAATAAATACTTTTAAATTTGTTTGGAACAATTTATTTGGGATTTCCTGTACAAGTATTTTAGTCTTTCCGTGAAATTATATTGAGAGGACACGTTTCCTCGTGCCCACACCTTAGATTCGTTAGTTTACATCAATCGTCGATCCCGTCGATCTAATTATCAATTCAATATTTAATTATTTTTTAGGGGTAAAAGAGTCTCTATATATCTATCTTCCACCTTTTTTCCTTCTTCATAAAAATGTAATAAAAGATGAAATTAGAACAAACATTAAAATGTGAAACACAAGGAGTGCAATACAACTGAACTAAATCGCTACCCATAAGTGTGTTTGAAATGCGAGAGTTGAAAGCGCAAGTATGTCAATTTGACACCAACGTACAAGAATCTAACTAATGAATGGGACAAAAAAGAAAAGTGAAAAATAGATTAACTGATTTCTTTCAGTTCATTAAATTTATTTACTTCTCATTATTTTCTGCTCTGAAATAAAGACTTGGGATGTACTTAAGATAAAAAATTTCGTTGAAAAAAATGTAAAAAATGGGGGAATATGTACCTATATAAATTGTAGAGATTATTAAAAAGTTTTCAAAAAATCACTTGTATTCACATAAACGATCTTTCTTTTAAGAGCACGTTAGATTTGATTTAATGCATTTCACAGATTATACTTCGAAAATTTATAGTTCGCTCTTATTTTAATATTTAATTTAATTTAATGGAGAATCGTCTATTTGTATTCGTTCTGATAATAAACATTGCGAAAATAAAAATACTTTAGGAATTTGAAAAATGTATTTTCTTTTCTTGAGAGTAATTCTTTCTGCGAAGCCTGAGGCTCGGAAGTACGATTATTTTATGCTAATTTATTTTGAATAATTCTACTTTTTCGAGAATTTAACAGAAGATGAAGGAGGGAGGGAGTTAGCACATGTTAAAATAGAATTAACAAAACTTTTTATTTGTACGATCGCGAAGAACACTTATAAATACATCATAAGCTTCACAGCAGGAGTGGCTTATCAATAGGAATAATTTTAGATCTCGACAATATTAGAATGAATAAATTATGAAACCTCTATCGCATTCTTTCTTCATCATTTTCCAAACTCTCACTTTTTTTTAAAATATATATTTACCATCATTGAAAATCTTGCCTTGCAAAGACATGATGCGGAAAATAACACTTAATAAAATTGTGTTTCGACATTTTTTTTTCTTCTAAATTCAAATAATCTTTCACAGATATTCAGAATTTTTTAGTATTTCCGTTTGCTGAGATTCATACGGATTTGCTTATTACAACCATATAGAAAAACTATTTTACGTTGTATTAAATTTTTCTTTTGCAGCAATTTTTAATAGTGTATTTGATTTTCGCGCCGAACATCTAAATGACTTCACAGAGCCTCTTTGGCTGGAAAGGAATGAACCAGAAATAAGATATCTTAGGAGAAAAACATGACAGGCAAATAAATTATTTGCAGTTAAAATTTGGTATTATTAAAATTTGTATTATCTGGAAACTGATGTTAATGTAAATAGTTTAATTAAGCTTCCTAACATCTTTAACAACAAAGAGAGTTTAACTGAGAAATACTATCACAACAATCTTTGAAAAAACTTCCAGTCTTCTGGGAATCCAATTTTTAGAACTCGGTAAATATAAAAAAAAATTTTTGATTCATTTAGAAGCAAAATATGAATAACAGTAATACAATAACTCCTAAATTTTCCAAATGTGTAGTGTTAATAGTAACAAAAATGAAGGAGAACTTTAATTTCTTAAGATGTTGAAGAAGCTAATTATATATTAATGCAGTATGCAAAATGAATAACGATGAAAAAATGAGTAATGGTGGTGACGGCAAATGTGATATTTCCGTTATGATGAATTACAAGAAAAAAAATTCGATGTTTATTCGGTAATATATATAAAATTGACAGCCAAATTTTATTTCAAAAAAGTTTACACGCAAATGATATTCAGTATTTAAAATTTGGGCAAAAAAGTGGAGCGTTGCTAGAAAAAAAAATTTCCTTTAGCAACTTGTTTAATTATAAGAAATTTTTTATTTTATTCTCAATTCCATTTGAATTTTTATCTCAGTAGAACAGATGCGATTCATTTAAGCTCAAATCTCGTAAATTTTGAAATTCCGAAAATCTGGAAATGGTATTAATGAAGGAAACAAGTTTATTTTCACACTCGCAACGTGTTGAATAATTTAAGATATGATTCATAGTTCTCTGTCAGAAAAGAAAGGATTAAGTGATGATTTAACCACATTTCTCATGCCAACTTTGAAAAAGAAGCGTGGAATTTGTCTGAAAAAAAGATGAGAGTTATTTAACACCAGCTTAAAACTGAAAGGTTCCAACTGTTTGGCAACACGTTTAAAAAAAAAACACTTTTCGGCATCCTTTTGAGTGAAGAGGTGACAATTCGCACAGGTGAAAATACCTCGAATCGTGAACCTGATTTCTAACATGACTCCTCGAGTCAAAATACTTTGGTAATAAAAAATAAAAAGGGATACATTAAAAAACTATGAGATCATTCTTTAAATTTAGATTTACTTAACAATACATAACTAATAGCACTTTTAATAGAATGTTAGTTTTTACTAGAAGATTGATAACATTTCATAATATACAAGAAAATAATTTAAGCCTCTAACCGTGGGTAACGTACAAATAGTATTCATACTTTCTTGTATAACTTTGCGGACCTTGTTCATTAAATTTATTAATTGTAATATTTCAATTTTTAAAATACGTACTATCGCTCCCTCATCATGTACTGGAGACTTGTTACATTCTTTTACATTTATAATTTTCTTCTCATATTCCTTTTAAGAATTTTAAATTTCAAATGTAAATGTTGAATAAAATTTTCCAGCGATTTTATAATGACATAAAATAAATAAATTAATTAAAATAAAATAAATTATATTCTGTATATTATAAATAGGCGTTAAAAGTATAAAAAAAAAAAAAAAACTTAATGCATTAATATTGTCAAAACAAAAGATACATTCCCCCTCGAATAAATGCAATAATAATAATAAACTAGATTCATTAAACTTTCTTTTTATACAAGAGAGAGAGAGTACAAATATAGTTAGTGCTTTACTAAGCCATACTTTTCCAAATTATAAGTCTTTAAACGAAAAAAGCAAACAGAAATGGAAAACATTTATCTATACATATACGTGTGTGTGTGTGCGTTTATTTCATTTATTATTCATGTTTACTGATTTTTAATCTATAAATAAATTAAATATTAATTCAAGAATCAAATTCAAACAGAGAATCAAACACTTGCAGAATGATAGATATCTCGTTTCTGAGTGCTTGGACTCAAAACAAATAACTTTTTTTTAGTAAAACATCAGAATAAATACTTTTAAATTTGTTTGGGACAATTTATTTGGGATTTCCTGTACAAGTATTTTAGTCTTTCCGTGAAATTATATTGAGAGGACACGTTTCCTCGTGCCCACACCTTAGATTCGTTAGTTTACATCAATCGTCGATCCCGTCGATCTAATTATCAATTCAATATTTAATTATTTTTTAGGGGTAAAAGAGAGCAAAATGATTTTAAAAGAGAGAGAGAGAGAGAGATCTTAGTCGAATACAAAAAAAAAAGGGGGGGGGGCGAAATTGCAATCAGATTTTAGACACTGATTTCAAAAAGTTTGAAATCTATATTCGCATATTTTGTGTGAACTCATTTATTTGTGATATAATTGAAAATTAATTTTCAACTTCTGAAATAATACTTGAAGAAAAAACCGGATGGAGGGAAGCGTAATTATTAGTGATGAAAGAGATTTTTTGTTGTTGTTGATTGTATGAAATTGAATAGATTTTAATTCTCACGGAATGTATTGTGCCAAACTCAAGGTAAGAACGATATAAAGAAAGGGTTTAAATATAGATCAAGAAGAAGAAGAAAAAAAATGGGGGGGGGGGTGAAAAAATTAAAAAAAAAAAGGGGGTCGAAAATAGAGAAGGATCGCTAGGGTATATCAGGGGTGCGTTACCCGTGTTTACGAAGGACAGTAAACCCTCGTGAGAAAGAAAAAGATCACTAACATGCCTTGGGGGTGTGATTCCCGTACTTACCTAAAGGAGGTAACCCCTTAAGGGGAGAGATGAAAGAGAATTAGACCTTGCATTCAGCGCAAATCTACTTCAGTAACTGAATATCGGAGATACTCCATTCAGAATTAAAATATCCACATTTAAAGAACTACAAGCTATCCAATATGATTTTCGTAATAACATAGCGTTATGCATCTTTTAGAATCAATTTTGTGAAGCCGAAATATTATTCACTATTGACCAAGATTGATTAATTACTTTATTAATGTCGCACTTGGAAGTAAAACAATGGCTATTGGCGACGGATTTCATACACAACGACACCTGACCTGGCACACCTTCCTCTCCAAACCAAATCTGGTCCAACCTCCCACAACCTCCATCCAAACAAATGCTAGCGAAAAACTTCTTTCATTTAACTGTAATCTTTGTCGTGTGATTTAAATGTAACTTTAAATTTTAAATAATAAATTATCCATTGAATTTTATTTAAACAAATACTTGTCTACGTTTCTTAAATGGACACATCGCGTCCGTGATTACTACAACGATAATAAAACAAAGAGCATAAGCTCAATCAACCGCAATATAAATTTCTTAAGACTCGTCTACATAGCCACCATCTAGAATTATACATTTCTTCAAGCGTTACTTGACCTATCCAAAGTCGTCATAGATAAAAAAAAAATAATAAATAAAATAAAGCTAAGCAGATTGAACCCTTATCTTTATACTTCGGGTTACTTCAATGTACGGCTTCCTGAAACCAATTAAATCAATATTAATAGTTGTAATTTATAAGTACATAAGGATAAAATAATGCGTAGAATAATTTTTTTTATCATATCTCGGTTAAAATTAAACCTTTATGATACCCTATTGCGATACACTTATGCAAAGAGCTTTAATAAAACACTTGAGATATCAATTGCAAAGGCTAGCGGACTCTTTTAAGTTTTAACATTTGCCTTCTTGTACCGCTTATGCCTCGTATGCTATACGCATTGTAAGAAAAGATTTAGTGTTTTCATCAAAACATTTCTTCTCCATGAAATTTACATTTATCCGTCTAGTACTCCAGAGAGCAATGTTTAAATTCTTCTAGACTCCAGGGAGTTCTTCAACAAACTAAAAGATTCTTTCTCATACAGGAAGAAGGAGAAAAAATTATAATCTGTCTACCTGAATCAGTGTTTATCAACACTTCGTCAGCGCGACGAAAACTGTGTTTATGCGAGTTTCAACAGACTGAGTGATATTGGAGTAGGTGGAGGAAAGAGCAGAAAATACGGCTAACAGAGAGGGCAATAGAAGAAGAAACATAATTTACGACTGTTCGCTCAACTCGGCTAAATATACCATCCATTTGGGAGAGAAAAAAAGCGAAAAAATGGAATCATACTTTCTGGAAAAGAATAAGTGCTTTGCCTTAAAACTATTTTTCGCTCAACACTGTTTACTTTTTTTTTTTTTACCAGACTGGTAGTGATTTTCCGTACTTCCAGTCCAATATGCTCAAACGTGTACCTAATATGTAGAGAAGAAAACAGAGAAGTAGTAAAATTTTTTACGATTATTTTCCTTTCGAACCACTAGGTATATAAATGAATTTAAATTTCTTGAGGTATAAAAAAACTTTTAAAAAAATACTAGAGCTTGTATTTCGTCCTTGAGGTCAGAAAAGCTGCTCGTAGAAATTAAACGGACATTTTAAACTGTGTTCACAACATATTACTGTTATTGGACCCAGGGGCGTTGCCAGAAATTTTTCATGGAGGGGGAGGGGGAGTTCTCTAACTTCAACTCATATTTCAAAATTAATTTTAAATTTCAATGTTTATTTTCAACGTGAAAAGAATATTTATGGTGTACGGGATTTTGTATATTATATTTTTCTGAAAGGAAAAAAAAAAGTTTTCAGTATAAAAAAGTTTTCAGTATAAAAAAGTTTTCAGTTTTAATAATTCAATGTACAGTGTCCTTATTGGGTGGGCAGTTACAACCCCAATATCCACTCCTTTCATCGCTACGCCACTGATTGAACCCCACTACGTGCAACAGAAAAAGCGTCTTAAAAGTGGAACGCGTCTTAAGATTCGATTGTAACATTAATATTTAAATAATAATTTAATTAAACAGAAACTCTCGGTTTAAAATTTAAAAAAAAAACTTTTAAGCATTTCTAAAAATTGTAATAAATATTGCTCTTCAAATAAATTTATTCATTTGAATCCTTGGAATTTTCTCAACCGAATATTTATATATTTTTCCTTTTACAGAGGAAACAGGTATTTTACTAAACTTCATAAAATTTTCTTTTCCAAAAATCGTTCCATAAATTTGGGTTGCGTCTTATCTTCTGAAAAATACGATATATGTTTTAAAAAAAATTAAACATTTAGAATAAATATAAAATTTACTATAAAGTACAATTGTAACAAAAATAAACAATCTTTTGCGATTTTCACTTCAACTAACCTTGGGGACTTCTCTGTTTCAATTATTTAAAAAAATAATAATAAAATGAAACACACCAATGAAATGAATAAATTAAAACGAAACATAATTCGTGCAGATTAGATTGAAATTATGAAGTGTAATGAATAGATTCGCGTAGTCTCATTTCTATTTAGATACTGCGAAGAATTTAATTTTCTTGTTGAAAGTTAGTGTTGATGATACTGAATATCGATGAGACGAGCGAACTAGCTGTTCGTAATCTAAGAAGCGATCAGAGGAATCTTTGAAGATATAGTTATACATTAAAGGGTTCGGGAATTTAACCCTCACTTCTAGCTATTTTACTCACTCAAACCCGAGTGAACAGGTAAGTAAAAAAATTGATTTATTATAACAAACCATAATCCAGACACGTTTAGTCAAACAGCGATAGAGAGAACAGGCAGTCATCAGAATTTAAAGTATTCATAACTTGAATAAAAATAAATTGATTTGGTTCAACTGTGTGTAAATTGACATTCATTTGGACTATTTTCACTGACGCTAATAATTAAAATTAGTATCGGCATGCGAAGATGTTAACGAGAAGGCGTTGCAAGAAATGAATTTAAATAGCAAACTAGTTAATATTACAAGAATGTAAATTACTCAGCAATAATGTTTTTTTATATCAACAACTACTTTAATATTTAAAAAGCATACTCTACTAAAAATTCTGATCAGTTCATTAAAAACATAAAGATATTTATGCTTAACAATGGCAGTCTAAAAATTGTTAGTTCTTTATAAAATCCAATTAAAAAAACTTGTTAAACTTAAAAAATTGAATGATAAGTAGCAATTTATTTGTTTAGCAGAAAACACTAGTAATATTTAGAATACACAATGTCCAAATAACTGTTTACAAAATAATTCAATTGCATTTGTATCTGTGTTGCTTGCTAAATATCTTTTAATTCTACAGGTGTTTCCAATTTATAATTCATTCCATCAGATTATAAATAAAAATGTTTTTTTTTTTCAACATTTAATAGATGGAAAAAAAATCTACTTTTTATTTTATTAAAAATTAAACATTGCCTTTCGAAAGTCTTCGCTTAAGGAGACCCAGTACCCTGTGAGTGTCCAATTTTTTAGTAGTATATTTATAAGAATAAGTTTTTATTCGCCATGATTGGACATTACACATGAATTTCGGGGGGGGGGGGGGGGAGAAGTCATTTTCAAACAATTAAAATTTTATTATTTTTTATAAAATATGTAAAATTTAAAAATTCTATCTATTTCTATAAATTTTGTGTGATATTTTTAAACAATTATATTTTCTCAAATTCTAAGAGTTGCTTCCGATAACTTTGTACAAAAGTTTAGTTGCACTAGTGTTATTTATAGTTTTACAAATTCATTTCTATCAGACATCACGAAAAACTGTTTAAAAAATAATCCACATGTATTTAATGTTGTGAATTTTTTTTAAATGGTTATTTATCTAAATCCTTATTTCCTGCAGTGAATTATTGAACATATCATGCAAAACAGCCAGAAATAATTTCATAATTTTATATCGATTACAAAAAAAAAAAGCATTTTAAGTGCATGATTGCTAAAAAAATAAAAAGCTGAGAAAAAACAGTTTAAAAATTTGAAGGCAATGAAAAATTGACTCAACACACAATTGAAGAAAATTTGAATAGCTTACTAAAAGATACAGCTAGAGCTATGAAATTTTGTACATATATTATGAAAATTCATACAACTAAAGTAATTTTTTCCCCTCGATATTTCGGTCATTTTTAGGGTACTGAGTCCTCTTAAAGAACCCTACACAAATGCGGAAGAAAATATATCTAAATAAAAAAGTACCCCAATGTAATGAATTTTGTAAATAAAAGTTATTAAATAATCAACACTTAATTCAAATAGAAGGGAAAATAAATAATACAAAATGTTCAAAATTCATCTTGTATCGAGATCTCAACAAATAAATTAGTTCTGATTCTCCAAAAGATATAGTCAGAAAAAGCGGACTTTTAATCACAGTATTTCATTTATGAGCAATTCTAGCCCCTAACATAACAAAGGCGTTAAAAATCAAATCACTAAAAGAATGCTTCAATTTTCGCTATTACCCCAATTCATTCTTTACTTTCCTAATTCGTATTCTAGAAGCAATCGCTGAAGGAGAAAATACTCCACTTTGTATTTTCTGGTACATCCGTACCTGCCGGTCAAACAAGGTGATAATATTAATTCAAGACAGATAGATATCATTTTTTCTACCTAACCGCTCAGTCTAATCAACGAATAATAAATTCACACGCTTGTCTTCAAAGAAATCGAAGGAAGGGGGGGGGGTGAGTTCTCAAATCGGCCCCCATGGTGGATTCAAGCTCCCTTTTCCCCCTCCCTGTCAAAATAAAATTTTCTGACATCATTACCCACAATGCCGAGCAAGATATCTCCATAAAATAAGGCTCCGGCGCCGTATTATTGACACTCGTCTATGATGGGTTGCCAGGATTTCACAATCTCGCCAAAAGTCAGCCAAGAGAAAGTATTGTGGATTTTTAAGTCGTGTATGAGGAAACGACAAAAAAAAGAAAGGGAAAAAAGAGTAACATAACTCCTATTTGTTACATGGCGTGAAACAATGTAACAAGATTCCAAAGAGTGAATAATTAACAACGCTATTTTTCTTTTTTCTAAAACTAAAGGTAACAAATAGTGAAGTCCAAATTTTATTTCTTGAAGCTCTGAAGTAAAATTGTAATAACATTTAAAGAGGAATTTTGAATTTGGGAGAGAAAAAATTTCAGTATACCGTTTTTTTTTCTTCTTGTAGACATTTTTAGTATCACTAATTTTATGTTCCATTACTTGTATTTAAAAACACAAATGTAAAAGAGCAATATTCGCTACAAAAATAGAAAATGTTATTTTTTCTACATACAGTCAT
Organism: Nephila pilipes; assembly: GCA_019974015.1. Taxonomy (NCBI): domain Eukaryota; kingdom Metazoa; phylum Arthropoda; class Arachnida; order Araneae; family Nephilidae; genus Nephila; species Nephila pilipes. The sequence goes on along the minus strand of BMAW01084112.1, from coordinate 423,986 downwards.
TGTGAAAAACAGATTACGATATCATACAAACGGGAATACGAACAATAAGAAAGCTAAGCTACAAAAGGATTAAGAATGCTTTTATTTGGTTTCATGTTATGAATTCTTAAATATAAATTAACATTTTAAATGATTATATATTCCATTCTGATATGAAATCTATGCATGAATTTAATCAAATCCCAAAAAATAATGACATGATACATCTCAATAGATATTTACATTGTTGTTTATTTATATAAAATTTCCTTTATTGATAGCAATTAAAGACAAAAAAAAAAAGCCAATTTTTAACAAAACTTTTTTTAAAAGAAGTGCAAATAATACAACTTATATAATTTATGAATAAAGTACACGAAACATATATCAATGAAATACTCCAAAACAATTTAAATCTAACAATATCGTTTTAATTTTTTTTTTTAAAAAAAACCGTATTATTTCATTTCTGTACACAGATTGAAAGTAAACATATTTCTTCTTAAAATATATTAAGTAAATTTTGTAATACTTTGAACAGAAAGAATGTACATATTTTTTTATTTAAAATATTATTTTAAATTTATGTTCTTCTATTACAAAATTTTCAACACAAACATTTATATATTTTTTTGTTTAAAATATGTTTTTACATCACAATATTTTCAACAGAAATAATTAAATATCAACAATATACTGAAATATATTAGGGTGAATTTCGGTAGTTAAATTCTAATAATTTAACAGACGGATCGCAATCTAATGAAGGTTTATATATCAAAAAGAAATTAGGACAGCTCAGAGACAACCCTAGTCTAAAAAGCCAAAGTAACAAGCAATCGAATTCGACAAAAAATTAGGTAACGGTTCTTTATAGCACTAATGCGCCTTCTGAATCCCACCAGTTGTCCATGTTACATACATAAAGAAAAACAAACCCAATGATAAAAAGGATTTATCTCCTTAAAAGGGCAATTCCATTCAATAAAGTGAAATTTAAAAAGATTACGAAAAACAGAACAAAATAATAAAAAAAATTGCCACCAAAGGCACTTAATTTTTTTAAAAAATACTTATTCAAATCTTCCATACAAAGATTTGTGATAATCTTTAATAAATATTATATATAATCTGATAATACCATTACCCGTAAAAAAAAAAATCTTGAACAATTATCTATTAATTCTAAACAATGAAATGACTATATCTACTTATATCACTGCAATTTTTATTCCACCGTCATCTTTTATCTCGTTTAACTCCAAACATAAAATCTTCAATCGAACAAAAACAATGTCAGCTTTTGATAACAAAAAGATTAAATCACTCTTATACTATAAAATTCAGATTATTCAATTAAATATTAGAATTAAATGATAAAATGTTGAAGCGGACAATAATATTCTTTAATGATATTTAAATTAAAGCAAACAATAAATTATTAAATTGAATCTATTTTAAGCTAAATGTAATTATTGCTGCCTTCAAAATGTTGAAAATAAAAAAAAAAATGTTACGTATTAATTCTCTATTCTTCACGCTAATACTTCAATCAGGCAACTACAGTTCAAACTGAAACTATGAAGAATCAGTTGGAAGAAATCAAATTACACTCAACTAGTAACGAGCATTCCACACTTTATATTGAAAAGTGGTCAGGGACGACATTTCGTGGTTATAGGAAAACAAAAGCCCCTTTGGTGGCTAAAAAAAAAAAATCTTTAGATTCAAAAGGCAGATATAGAGTGCAAAATTACCTGCCATGAATGCTGCCAAGCATTTCATACTATTGTAAGAAATATGATATCTTTTATACCCGCAGGTTATTTTTTTTATCTCCTTACATAACAAAAAAAAAGGCTCGGGGGGAGTGACAATATATCTTCACTACTGGTATATCATGTGTTTCTTTGTTTTGAGACGTAAATTTCTTCGACATTCTTCGTATCGGGTTTCAGACTTAAAATTCGATACAGTGACATTAGCCTTTACAGATCAGAACTTATTCGAACAGCTAAGCCAATGTTCTTGACAAGGAAACGGCAGTTTCGTAGAGATGTAGAAATTTTGTTCTTTTTCGCAGAGCACTTGATTCGTGTTTTTATCCGTTTCGACAGATGGTTCGGTGATTTTTTTCTTCCAAAACAAATGCTAATTTAACAATTATCAATGAATGTGGTGTAAGTGCATGGGATTTGTCCGCTATCTGATGCACAAGAATTTAAAAAAATACCTGGAATAAGATTAACGCTTAGAATGCGTGCAGAGCGCTATATAAAACAGCGTTGAACGAAGTTGTTTTATATAACATATAAGTAGCGCAGAAGCCAATATTTTAAAAATATTTTCTGATTTTTGTTAATTTAAATGAAATAAATAATATTCTTCTTAGTTATCAAATGGTTTACAAGTTGCTTCGTTTTTCCTAGGTCAGACAACCCTTTTTTATAACTTCGGAATATGTTAGAGGATAATTTCAGAAGCCATATTGTGAATAAGTCTATTTTTTAATTAATATTTGTTAACACATAAAATTTGAAATAAAAATTAAATTCTTCTTCTTTCGATGTTGGTTGCTAACACTGAAAAATAACAAATTCCTAATAAATCTTGTTACTTCTACTACATAGAATTGTTCGAGATACATATTTGAAAAGAATGCCAATTTTTAGTGACTTCTATATACGTACTTTCTCTTAATTTGAAATATCTAAACTTTGGATAAAACATAAAAATATTACATTAAAGTATTTGTGAAAATCATTGTGTTATTAATAATATTAAATAGCTTTTCTTCAATAACTGTAATATTTTAAAATAATAAAAATTGATTTAGTGAAAGGTTATAAAAATAAAAATGTCAAGCAAAATAGAACACAGTGAAAAAGATATGCTATTTTATCCTAATTCAATGAAAGTTAATCGCATTGATACTGATACATTGTCAGATAACGAAAATGCACAACATAATGCAAATGACCGAGAAGTTGGTAGGAAATATTGCAGGAATCCAGGTAAATGGCCTCGAAATACGGAAAAATGAAAAAGGATATAAGGTAAACAATATCAAAATAGAAATGAGAGAATAATTCTTCCAAGGAATTTTGATAATAAACCCAGTATAATTGATGAATAAACATAAAACTTATGACAACAAATGTTATTGTATTATTTTTTACATATATTTCTTATCTTTCTCAACCGCCAAAGGGTACGTCCTAAAAATTTTAAGATTCTGCCATTTTCCTAGTAAATACTTACGTTTTTATTTACGCATCCTGTACCTATCTTGTTCAGTTGCAGAAATCCTACCTTTTTTAAAAAAAAAGGCTTTATATACTTTTCTGATTAAATTAATAAGCCAAAAATTTCAAAAATTGATGTATTAAAAAAGATTAGCTTTCTGAATTGCTGTTTTCTAGACTTGCGACTTATATAGTAGGTAGGGAAACACGCGCGTCCAAAAAACGAACAAATTGTATGTTTTTTTTTTTTTTTTTTTTTTTTTTCTATTATTGCATAGGGAAACACGCACGTCGAAATTTGAACAAATTGTACGTGTTTTCTATTATCGCATAACAGACACGTGATGCATAAGTACACACACACGGTAAAATAAACTTCATTTTTGTGCGGAAGGTCCTGGTTCTTCCAAAATACTTTTTTTTGTGATGAAGTCATCTAATGTCATTTGTTGCATTCTTTTTCTCTCATTAAGCAAACGTCGGTAGTAGGAGATTATATCCAAAACGCCTCTTCATACTTTTGCACTCCTTTCAAAATCTGGATGAGAATCAAATGTGTTTTCAATGTACACCACACACTTATAAGTTTTGCGTATTGTACGTAATATTCACAAATACTCAAAATTATTAACAAATTTCAAAACTTATATTCATCATTCGTTTTTCTTTGTTTAATTCCTTCGATATGAGTTCACATAATAAATAAATTTATAATAGGACTAATAAGAAACATGCAGAACGGCAAGAAAATGTAAAGAGGAATTCAGCAAAACAAAATGATAAATTTGTATCAAAATCAGCGTTAAAATAACTGAGACGCATTGGACAAGGAAAAATGTGTTTATTTTATGCCAAGTTTAAAATTAAAACTAATAACAGTCATATTTTTACGTTGTGATATGGGCATATTTATGTGTATCTGTTTATATAAAGAAAATCACATTTGTATACATAAATAATTGTGTAACAGCAATTACTAATCAATAGCCGCAACTATATCTGAAAAAAAATCATGTACTTTCCTTTTTAAAATGAACATTCATTAGGTGTGACTATTATATTTGAATTAATTAAGAAATAATTAATGTTAGCACAAAAATATTGATTCAGATGCAATATACTTCAGTTTAAAACTTACGATTTTCATATAACTTATTAACACACGTAATCAACATAGAATATAAAGACAATTACAGCGATATAAGATTGTGTGTATAAGAATCAATTCTGTCAAAAAAAAAAAAAAAAAGGGGCTACACAAAAAAAAAATCTATAATCAAAATTTTAAAGTAGTTATCCTGGTACAAAAGATGCAGATGAAAACACATTTGATAAGACCTGATTTCAACCGAGTTTTATAAATACTAAACGTAAAATTTGCTTTAAAATTCTGATTTAAGTTTCTGTTTGAAAATTTATTATACATATAAAAACCATTGGAAGATATAAAAAAAAAATTATTTGAAAATACAGAAAAATCATTCTTTTTCTGATCATCTAGTTTTTGGTATAAGTTACATTTTTGACTATTCGATACTTTACACACTAAAAAAGTTTGAACATAAAATAATGATCAAATAAAAAAAGAAAATATATTGCTTTATTGATATTAATCCGATTAAACATGTTAAATTAAGTCTTTTTCAACTTGATTTGTTGAGAGGTAATTATTCTACGAAAAAAATCTCTCTATTTTATAGTCCTTAAGTCCATACTCGAACCACAAAAAAATTATAAAAAATTTTACACACCTCAAGAAAAATGAAATAAAGTGAAGCATTTACATTTTTTGATTATTTGGAGCAAACCCCTCACGCCAATCTTCGCATAAAAGTGCTTATCACTTACAAACACATCATTATCCAATCAAATTTGACTTTCATTCAAGTAAAGTTCGCAATAAGGCTAGATTGAAGATGAAAACGTCACCACCATTGGTCTGCCTTTTTTTCATAGATTAAATAAAAGCAAACAACTACGTGCCATCATTCCTATTCGCATAAAATGCAATTAACGGCACTGGGTGCGGGAGGGAGGGGGAGAGAAACTGCGCGGGAATAATTCTGAAACGAATTTCAGGCTCGAAATTTTCTTTATGAATTTATTTCGAATTTAAAAAATAATTATTCAATTTCTCTTAACAGGTGTTGATATGAAATTTGATTAACAAGCGCGAAATGATGTTACATATTAATAAGTGTTCATTCATAACATATGCAATTTATTTATTTATATTTATTTTATACGTTATTTTTTAATTTGAAAGAAGCCAAACTCGGATGTAATTTTGGAAAACCAATTTACTAAGCAGCTCCTGTGATGCAGTTTAATATTTAGTTCTTTTTCACTGCAGTTATATAAATTATATTTAGTTTTACTAAAAAAAATATTCAGCAGCAATTAGAACTTGCTACATTTCGTGAATTTAAAATTATATAACAAATATAGGAATTTTTACTAACAAAAATAAAGTGTGAAAAAATATTCACCAACATGATTGTAGCAAAATACAATCCGAAGCATTCCGGAATTCAAAAAAAAAAAAAAAAAAATCTTATTTCTAACGAGGGTAAATTTGTATTATAACCGATTTTGTTAGGGTCTTCAAACATAATTTTTTTTTTTTAAAATGAAAGAAAAATTATTGATTAATTAAGGCTTTTGATTCTGTTTTTACTCCTTTCATACAAAATACAGTTCAATGTTTGTTTGAAATATGTTTCATACCGATAACAGTAAAGTACATTTTTCACAAAATTATGTTTCATTCATTTCACATCGACGACAATTAAAATTGGCACAAAGAAATTGAAAACATTTTAAAAATATATATACCCATAAATAATATCCACATACGCAGCTGTCGAACAATAGCGATAAATTTCGAAGGAAATTACGAAGATAAGATTCTGCCCGTTTACGAGGGCGATTCAAAAAGTACTCGTGTTGGTATTGGATTGAATGTTTGATTGTTCATTAGCATCGCACTTGAAAGTAAGAGCTATCGGCGACGGTCCTGGTAATTTTGCATCTCGGTCAAGTGACGAGAACGATACCTCAGCTGGCAAACATCACTCCAAACTTCCACACCACATCAAGGGAATATTTCAATCCTCCACATATTTAACGTGCATCAGTTTTGCTATATTGTATATATTTGCGGCATCAAGACTCGAATCTCCGACTTAATGGAAATAACTTCACCACCAAGCTTGCGACCATGACCACTCGGTTAACGTGGCTTTGTTAGGATTGAGAAATGGGATGACTCATTGCATTATTGTCTATTGATTGTTTTTTATTTCTCAGAAATGTATGAGTATGACACTTTTCGTATTTCAAAAAACCGTTGCCATAATTTTTCCGGCCAATGAGATCGTCTTCGCCTTCTTTGGAGAAGAATCATCAGGTGCAATCCATTGTTTCCACTGTTGCACAGTTTAAGGAATATAATAATGAATACAAGTCTGATCGAGGACGAAAACAACTTGTCACAGCATCAATCAAATTTTAATTTGCCAACAAATGGCTTTTTGGTTAGGACCTTTTGGAAAATCTCCATAAAGGAAATACCTTTAAAAGAAAAAGAAAACTACTCATCCAAACATCTGCAGAAAACTAATTCTTGCAAAATAAGCGATAAATGTTCGAAAATAAATTTCCTTACAAAATTGCAAATACTCCTTTGTACTTCGTTGTCAGACATGCATTTATAAATTTTTGAAGGTAAATTTTTTATCATTCTTTAATAATATTTTTTGAATAAATTTCTGTAGTTTATCCTTATTTTCAAAAATTAAATTAGATTAGTGTAACAAAAATTGTATGGAATAATCCACTTCAACTGTAATTCAAGAAAAGTATTATATATATATTTCAACAACTTATACCTACAAATAAAATTAATGAAAAGTTATTTTAAGTTTAAAATGTTTTAACTGAAAATAAATTGCCTCATTTAGTGAAACTTATAGTAAAAAGTCGCAAAAGAAAATAAGTAGATTTTTTAAAACGAAGTTAAATAATAATATTCCCTAATATATCTACTCAACTCGAATGACTCTAAAAAATAGAGAAAAAAAAAGTTAGATTTTTACCCCATAGCAATAGCGATTTTATTTCATACGAAATTTCAAAATCTTAAAAGACATGTTAAAATAGCTCTTTTAAGGTTGATTCGTAAATTACATCAAATCCACACAGCGGCATTTTAAAATTTTCACGATTATAAAAACAAATATAGAGAGAGTATTCTGAACTGCAGAGTAACAACTTCGAATGACCATCGGTGACCCACACCGATAAACCAAGCACACAATTCGGGCTTTATCCTAATTTTCGGATATTAAAAATGAAGCCAACTCATCTCGAGATAATTTCTTTAAGGATTATATTGCGTTATATAAATGACTATTTCCTCAAACAATCACTTTTAGGGGAAATTGAATGTACGTTTATGTCTAAAAAAGAAGTGTCAGAGTTGGCAAATTTAATACCATTATTTTCAATGACATTATTTGTGACAATGAAGAAATTTATTCAAAAAAATATAGGGCGCAACTTAATGAAATATCTTTACATATGTATCAGTTAATCTTGAAGCTAAATTTTTTTTCAAGAGTATGTATGGAATTCGTGCAGCAGAGCGGATTTAAAACATTACTCTGTGAACAGGTGTGATTTTATTTACAAAATGTATCACAAAAGGGTTACTTTGAAGGGTATTGGAGCTATGCAATCCGTGTTTAAACCTGAAGGGGGGAAAAAATCGGACTCAAGAACAAAAAATGAATGCAAAGAACCATCTTCCTGGAGCGCCTTTTAAGGGAAACTGATCCAATTGTAAATGAAACTTAACTCGGCCTGAATTCAAACTAAGTTTTCCCCCCCTTGTTAGCACATTCATATTACAATTTAATTACAGTCCTTAGGCTTTCCTATATATTGATAGTAATATGATTTTGATTATGAGTTTTTACTCTGCGAGATATTTGTTAGGATAACCATGTGTGATAAAAAAAAAATTATCAATTTTGAGAAGGTTACCAGTTGAGAATTTTTAAATGCTGGATACTTTTTCAGTTAAAGCTAAATTTCTTTCATTGTTAAAAAAAACAAACGATGGGCAATTTTAATTTATTACACAAAAAATGCTTACATTCCTTAAGCTTTTGTTACCATATTCATTCAAAAGTGCCTGTAACTAGATAAATCCTCTGGTTTTTGGATACATTTAAGAAGTCATTGCATTTAAGAAGGAAGAAGTTAGATATTAGTAAAATTCTTTATAAGAAACAAAAAAAAAAAAAATTGTCAGCCACAATGTTACTAAATAAATTTTCGAAATGAGAGTAAATTACGCATTATATAGCACCAAACGCAAAATTAATCTTAACATACGAAATAACCATGATAAAAAATGGATTATGACTTTTAAAGGTATTAAGATATATGCGGAGGAAATAAAATACAGAATTTAAAGCATTGTCTTTTTGTGACATGTTTTAAAAAAATTATTCGCAGAGCTTAGGATTTTTGTGTGCCTAATAATGATATTTTAATCGTTTTATTGAACTACAAAAGTATATTTTTAAGTCAAAAAGTTTTTCTCCTCCTTTTATTTGAAAATAGATACGAATTTTCAGATATATTTGCACTTAGGTACCATTTCCAAAAATAACGTTCCACAATTATACAAAATATTTTATTCTTCATATATAAAATATTGTGAACCAACTTTTCTAATGATATTACTGTATATTTTCTTAGAAAAAATTATAGAAATTCATAATTTTGGAAATTTAAATTGTGTTTCTTTTTTTCATGTAAAAATTATCTCTTAAAATTTAGTTGTTACTTAGAGAAGAAATATTTTTGGTTCACTATATGCATAAGTATCCTTTATAGGAGCATAAAAAAATTAGGAACCTTAATGTGAAATAGTTTTTTTTTTAAATGGTACTTAAATACAAATATATATCTCACAAATCTTGTCCACATTCAAGGGGAAAAAACTATTTGGACAAATAGATTACTTTTACAGTTCTATAGAATGACTAAAACATCATTATTAAAAATTTGAAAATATATATATCACAACACAGTTCTCATGTCCTGGTACTTTTAAGATACTTATCAATTCAATGGCGAAAAATGTGGATATATTGAAAAAAAAAAAAAAAAAAATACAAAATGCAGCCTGGATTAAAAATGAGCAAAATAAATAAATAGCAATTTTTAGTCAGAGCTATTATACGATTAAGCAATTATTTATTTTATAAATACCCATAAACGTATCTTCACGTGCGCGCGCTTAATCTTGAAGAATCGAATCCAAATTCGAAACATTTTTAAATAGAAAAATGCATACATTATCATATTCTGGTTCATAAGTACATGGAAAAATCATCCTATTTTACTACACTATTCATTTTTATCGAGTCAATCCAATGTTTTTCATATATATATATATATACAATTACATGATTCGTCTCCTAAACTATAATTTTTAATTTTACAAATTGAATAAATGCACTTATGCTATGTAAGAACCACGGTAGTTTATATTAATACTGAGACATATTTCTTTCTGAAAACGCATTATGACACATATTTCGCTCCAGCAGATTTTACACCCAGGAAAATCCCTACAAAAATATTTAAAATTATGTAACCAAAAGTTATTATTCCAACCGCAATTTTCTGCAGAAAATTAAGATTTTAAACTTCAGTTTGATATAATTAAGAGTGGTAAAAAAATTTAAGGTAATTCTATTGCACAATAGTTTAATCTTTCGAGTGTTCCAAGAATTGCGAGGAGACATATATGATGTAATTTCATTATAAATTATATTCACCAGTTTTAGTTTTAATTAACGTCACACTAAAAGCAACACGAGGGCTACTGGCGACGGACTTCGTAACTTTGAACCTCGGTCAAGTGACGAGGAACGATACATGAGCTGGCACCCCCTCTCCTAACTTCCACACCACGGGAGGACTTTGTGCCCCGACAGATTTAACGTGCATCAGCCACGACTACACGGCCGGTCTTTAGTGGCCAAGGATCGAACCCGTATGTTATGTTGGAAGGAAAAAATAATGTTATGTTAATATGAATTACGATAGATAAATGAGATTTTACATGTTATCTTTTCATACGAAACGTAAGATTTTTCTCTCTAGTTCGTATCAGAAATTAATAATAGTAAGTATGATCTAGACTTTGATAATAAATGTGGTGATGCCTTATGCGCATCAATATTTTATTCATGAATTCTGATATGGTACCTCTTGACAATTTATAAGGATAGTTTGTAGATTATTTTCGAAATTCCGCGTTCCATCTTTAAGCTTTTCCCCTCCTAATTCCAAAATTGTTTTTTGTCATTTTTAAATTTTTAAAATCATTTTGGTAGTCGGAAAAATCGTTTTAAGATATGTTATTTGCATCATTTACACGAAATTCAAATTTTATGCATCCATTTTATATATAACACACTAAAATATTATGATCGACAAATGCTATATAATTTTTTTTAAATTTCTTATTAAAATAGCAATATTTATTTCAAATATGTTCGTCAGTGATATTTTATAATCGTATCAAAGCCATTTAAATAATTTTTCGTGACATTTACTTGGTATTTTTTGCGATTTTTTTCCCCTTCTTTTTCTTTCTTTTCTAAATTTAAGATACCTATCCGAATCACACAGATTTTAAATCACTTCTACTCGAATAATTGCTAAATAAAATAAATTAAAGAGTTTTTTTTCTTTTTACCTGAACATTAATTCGAGGAACAGCATTATGAATGCCACATAATCTTAAAATCTCAAAGAAAATTTTGGCATCCCAAGCAGCAGCGTTGGCGTTGATTTACAAGTAATTCAAACATGCATACATACGTAAAAATGTAAATCTTGGAACACACCACGCACGAAATGTCTTCCAAAAAATTTTCCACTTTCCCTCATAAAACGAAAGATAAGAAACAGGGGATAGGGGGGGGGGG
>BMAW01084112.1:354428-412647 GCA_019974015.1 Nephila pilipes | reverse complement strand
CCCCCCCCCCCCCCCCCCCCCCCCCCCCCCCCCCCCCCTACAATCTTCTAACTGTGAAACGAGTTTACGAGAGTTACAACACCAAGTCAAAGAGAGGTAAAAAAAAAATAATAGAAAGATCGAAGGGGGGTGGGGAATGCTAAATTCAGTTAAACTTCTTGTGATGCTTGAAAGCCGCTGGAGTGAAAGTTAGGAGGGAGAGCGGTGGAGAGGGATTATTGGACATTGTGGAAGATGGGTCGGTGCCCCGAGGCTATCCACCCACACGATCCCCTGACTGGAATTGAGATCGTTTGGTGGAATGTTCATTAATTGTCACTTGTAAGCAGAGCGGATCGTCACGCTTACAAGTGGAATTTGGTATACAGCTGCGCTTTAACGATTCGAGAACATCTGCATGAGAAGACCGTTTTCAATCCAATTTGAGATGGTTAAGACAGTTCGTTTTACTTCTATAGTAACGAAAATATTAATTTAAGAAACAAGTTTTGAAAATATTTTGTATGAGACTTTAACTGCATATGTAACGCTCTCTCATTCTATAACTAAACTTTAAGCATGTAACTAATATTAACAATTTGGAACAAAAGAGAAAAAAGAATTTTTAATCAAAAATTAGGTTTCCAAAAAGTGTGTATCACCAATTGTATAATACATTTAGTTTATTTGTATATCACATTTTTGGTACTTTGCATTTTTCTTCTAGAAGCTTTTCCCAAAAAGCTCTCGTCATTATCGAATTTACGAATAATTTTTGTTCAGTATTGCAGGAAACAAATAAAAATGACGCCAGTCATAAATCAGTTCTTTAAAAAATTACAAAAAACTAACAAATGTAATTAATGTTAAAATAAATTACAATTAATTTATGGCATTGAATTCAGATTATAAAATCTAATTTCTCTCAAAATAAATTGTCTAAACTAAATAACTTACCACTAATAACCCAACGTAACTAGAAAATTATATCACTAAATAAACTATCACTAATTGTGATAGACCATTCTTTTCTGTATATTCATTCTTTAAATAATTTATCTTTATTACACATTTTCGTGATGATGTCTAGAGCGAAAACACTCTTTTAAAAAAAAGCGTATTTACAAGAATTAATTGGACTTGTACTGTTAATAGTTTGCTTGATTTTGTTTTCATGAATGTTGCACCAGAGCAATAAAATGGGTGGCGGAATTAGTAGTTTTGAACCTTGTCCTCTGACGATGTTGACGCCAAGTTTGGCTTCGCGTCTGGTGTTAAAAGATGCATCGAATCTTCCCTGGAATCCACCATATCTCATGTTATGAATAGCTTACTTCGTCGTATTTTTAGGTGGACGATATTGTTCCGCTTATTTTATTTTTAAACAGTTTGCTTGCTTTTGTTATATTTTTATACAAGCGATTATTAATGCCTGTTCTTATTTTTTGTTTTTTGTAACGCTTTAGGTAACAGTGAATACACACAGTACTCCAAAGTTTACAGTTCGTCGCCATGTTGGAAACTATGTTTAATCCTTTTGTAACGGTGTGATGAGGTGAAGTCTCCATAGTGTTTTCCCTTTCAATATAATTTGGAAGTTAAAATAAATTCTTAGTTTTTCAATAAATGGTGCCGTCGTTTGTAAATTTATTGAATTTTGCATTCTTTCTGATATAATTCTGACAAAAACGACATTGGAGTTGATATCTCGCTCACTTAACTAACACAACACGTGAAGATTTTGAGGCCCATTTCAATTTAATGGGCATTAGCATTGTTGATAAGTTTACTAATAAAAATTGATTTCTTATTCAAATATATATTTAGTTAAGATGTACATTGTTATTAAATGCAAAAATACGCATAAGGACTAGGCCAGGAAAAAATTTTTGGCAACGTCATATCTTTTTTTTTTTTTTTTCAGAAAAGAACTCTGAATTCTAAAGATATAGAATTAAAAATCACAGTTTACTTTAAAGAATTGCATATTGAAATGAGATTTCAGCTGATTAGGAAATATTTAAGAATGGCATATTAAATGAAGATCGGTTATGATTTATGAAACAGCAATTATATAATTTAACACATGATCATAAATGAATACACGTGGTTCATAATACACAACCAAATTTATTTCAAAGACGAAGTCGCATAAATTTAATATTCTTCGTGTTAGGGGGGGGGAGAGACCATGCAAACGAACAAATAATTAGGTAAAAACAACCAGTGTCCTTCGATGAACAATAACATGCAACCGATGAGATGTTCTAGCAATTACGTGACAAAACAATAAAGTTTTCTCCATGCGATGTGTTCCATGTCCTTGTAACGCTGAATTCCGTATAAATACTGTATGCGCGCAACTGATGATTTATACAATTTGATGTTGACGAAAAGATGATACAATATGGGTGGCCGATTCGAGGGTTTCTTTTGTTATTGAGATGCGGTTCACAGTTTTAAGTAATCTGCAAATCTTATACTTTAATTATTTTGATCATTAACATCTCTCTCTCTCAATCTGTTTAAATAACACCATGTTTATTTTTAGTTATATTGGTAATTCCCCCCTTTTCACGTCGGTAAATGGTTCCATTAAAGCAACCTCTCTATTCATTTTTATCTTATATCGAGAATGGGAAGCCCAAAGCTTCAGTAATCTCGACATATATACATTGTCAAGTACATAAATAGTATCATGAAATCCGTTAAAAATTAAGACTCGTTCAATGTACTCAAAACATGCTTACAGTTTATAAAACGATAAAGAAATGTTTTCATTAGAGCTTTTTAAGTGATTGCGGTAGTCTAGTGATCATGGTCAAGGATTCCCGGCCGGCGTTGTTTTCGTCCAGTCGTAATTTCGATCCCTGATGTCACTATAGACCTGCCGTGCAAAGGGGATGATGCCCGTTGAATCTTGTCGAGTCCATCCGCTGGCATGGTGGGGAAGTCTGGAGAGGGAGGCGCCAGTCCAGATATACTCCTCGTCCTTTGACCGAAGTTTTATATTTCGAGGTCCGTCACCAACAGTCCTCGTGATGATTCTCAGTGCGATGTTAATAAACAATCACATCCACATCACAGAGCTTTTTCAGATTTACACGCAGCCTAAAGCCCATATTCGATGTAACTGTAATTCGTTTTTGCAATTATCTCTGAATTTATATCTTCACATAACGCATCTCGATGAAATTTGGTCTCTGGTAACTAAAGTACGTTGAAGTGAACTCGTGTACATGGAAACAACGTAAATGAAGAAATTACTGCATTTTAACACATATTGAAAGACATTATTCCACAAGAAGCAACAGTTATCACAAAAGGGATAAATGCATATTTATACTAAAATAAAGCTCCAAACATATTTGGTTATTCATATTGCATTTACAAGAAACACGAGAACTACTTCGCAATTCTGACCCTCCGTCAAGTGACGAGGACATCACATAAGTTGGCATTCCACTCTCCTAATTTCTACACCATCCCAATATATATAAAGAGTGTCATCCCCATTACACGATGGGTCAAGGAATCAAGGTTTGAACTCACAACTCGACCACTTTACACTATATTTAGGACTGCCATACAACCAAATTTCAACGGCATTCTGTTGGTTTGATGCCACGTTTCGAAATCACACTATTTAGTTAACGTATTATTACGGATATAACAGATATTTCTCATTATGAAAGTAAAATGAGAGTTTGCAGCATTTTTTAATGATTCAAATTTTTTTGTTCATACAATTGCTCTCATCGCATCATTGAATAGTTTCATTATAATGCAAAATCATATTAATATACCTTACCAATTAATCGAATTATTATTAGTAATATCTCTATCCGTGATTCTAGATCTGCTTCCGCATGTGTTTTGTTTTTCACAGGGGTTACGAATCAATATGATCTTAAAATAATTAACTATAGAATGCATTTCACTAAATAAAGTAAATCGTTAAGTTTTAATTATTACTAATATAAATATCAGGATAAAATTTATTTTGCATATAAACGGATTCCCATTTACACTTAATGTTGCAAATTACATCTATTCCTGTTGATTTTTTTGGTTTTAGGAAGCCATAGACTGAAGTAATTCGCAGTATTGAGAAGATAGCGTGCAATCTGTTCATTCTATCGAGTTCTACAATTAAGGCTTTCGAAAGGTCAAGAAATACTGGGAGAAATGTATAACCCTGGAAGACGACAATGTAACAAAGTCTTAAGAATAATGAATAAAAATTAAGTTTCTATTTTGATTAGTATTATTAAGACTTTACGATACGCTCTAGATACTAATTAAAACTTTACGAGACTGCGGGTTATTTCAATCTATGTCTTTCGAAAACTAAACAAATCAACATTATTAACTGTAATTTAAAATATTATGTAAGAATAAATTAATACGCAGAATAAATTTTACCCAGATATCTCGGTCGATTCTTAGTAATAATTAAAATTTTACGATACCCACCGCGTATGCAGGTGCACTAGTAACTGTTTCATAGAAATTACAATGCCACTCATATTGAGAAGATAGCATTCGACGTTTTTGAAAAACTGAGTTAAAAATACTTGTGAATGACAGTTTGTAAAACATACTTAATGTATCTATTCTAAAAATCTTAACTATTACTTTTTGAAAATCTAAAAACAAAATTAATGAAACAGGAAACCAAAATAATTTTTTCCTACATTTTTAAATGTTCATAAACTGTAAAGGCAATCAGAATTGTGTTGTTTTATACTTATGAGTGCATAATTACAGGTATATCATTGTTATTATTGTGTAAATTTTTTAACTGTGGGCCTAACCTCTCTCTCGTTCTAGTCCACATATAAACTCTGAAATTCTCTCGAATGGACATAGGTTAAAATGCCTCGACGGAAGGAACTGACGAGAATTGAAGTGCAAATGGAATGTTGGTTCAACGTATAGTTAAAAAAATTAGAAGATATAAAATTGCTGTTGAAATTGTGATCAAATGTGGAATCAATCGGTCGCAACAGAAGAGATCTGACGCAAAATCAAAGTTGTCTGACAGAGATCGAAGACATCGTCTTGCTGCTCTACAAAAAATGCCTTCTGAAATTACAAGAGATTTTGATCGAAAAGTTTTGAGGCCGACAATTATACATGTTTTAAATAAATGTGATTTCCCAAAATATGTTAAAATGAATTTTAAAAAATCGAGCTTTGACTGATAAACATGTAATGATACGATGAGAAAATATGGTTAATCGGATTACAGATAATTTGGATTGGAAAATGTTATATTTTCGGATGAGAAACGTTTTAATCTTAATGGACCAGATGGTTGTAACTCATTGGTACGATTTTAAGAAAGAGAAAGACATCAGATGGAGCAAGTGTTTTAAAGGCGGATCTTTGGTGTTCTGGGGAGTAGTTTGAGCAAACGTAAAAACGAGCATAGTATAGTTATGCTTATTAATATAAACACTAAGAAGTATCTATGAATATTTGACATGCAACTTTCGTTCAACATTATGGGGTAATAATTTTATTTTTCAACAAGATAGATGTCCAGAGCAAAACAAAAAAATTATGGTTTGGTATGGACAGTGAATTCACCAGGTCTAAACGTGACAGAAAATGTTTGGATCTATCTTGTTAGAAAAATGTATACAAATGAGAGGCTCGATGATAATATCTATGCGGTATGGGATGGTATCGATCCTGAAGACTGGATAAAATTTATTCTGTATATTTAATTATATTTATGTATATAGTGTTGTAAATTATAACAACTCACATTCATTTGTTTCAGTGGCCGTCGTAGCTTAGCAGTCATGGTCGCGGACTCACTACTGGCGGTTTTTGTCGAGTCGTGGGTTCGATTCTTGATGCCATTAAAGATCCACCGTCAAGCCAGGACTGATGCACGTTAATCGGTTGAGGCTCCAAATCCTCCAGTTGGTGTGGTATGAAAGTTAGGAGAGGAAGGTACCAGCTCAAGTGTCGTCCTCGTCATTTGACCGAAGTTCAAAATTACGAGGTTCGTCGCCAATAGTCGTCGTGTTGCTTCTAGTGAGACGTTAATAAAACCAAACCAATCATTTATTTCGGTTCAGGAGGCCGCAGCAGCCTAGTTATCATAGTCGAGGATTCGCGGGCAGCGGTTTTCATTGAGTCGTGGATTCGAGCCTAGATGTCACTGAAGACCTACTGTATAGCCGGGGCTGATGCACGTTGAATCTGTCGAGGCCCAAAGTTCTCTCTTTGGCGTGGTATGGAAGATAGAAGAGAGAGGTGTCAATTCTGGTATCATCCCCGGCACTTGACCGAGGTTCAAAATTACGAGGACCGTCACCAGTAGCCCTCGTGTTGTTTCTAGTGCGACGTTAATAAAATCACTCACTCACTCGGTTCAGGAAGCCATAAATTGAAGTAACTTGCGGTATGGAGAAGATTAGAGTTCAATCTGCAGAGATAACAGCCTTCGGAATGTCAAAAAAAAAGGTGGGAAACATGTAAAATTCTTTATATGGTTTACGCGCTATTATTTATTTTTATTTCTATATCTTTAAAATTTTATTAATATTGATACAAACAAATTACGTTTACAAATAAATTATGAAATAATTTCAAATAAGTTGCTTTTTTAAAAAAATTTCTTCTTCAATGCATTTGATTGTGTGGCTTGAATACATGGAATTTATTATTTTTATGAATGGATTTATTCCATTTTTTTTCTGTTTAAACGTCGGATTTAAGGAGAAGAAATGAATAAAAAATATTGTTTTTTTTACTTCTCTGGAGATTAAGTTACTTTTTCCTTACTGTAATGTAATTCATACAATAAGTAATATTTACTTATTAAACTAATTCCATTGTTATTCAAAATAAGCTAACTGATTGAAATCAAATTTTATAAGTTACAGCAAATATACGTTTTTATCGAATTTTTCAATTTTAGCACTTTATTAGAATGTACATATCTGCTCCATACTCCTATAAACCATTTTCAAACTAATTACAGTTGTTAAAAAATTGAGAATATATTTATGCTTTTATTGTCTTTCTATTACTACCATTTCTACAAAATTAACGAATAATATACAGAGCACTCATGCAATCAATATTCCCTCATAAATGAAAGATTTAGTGCGAAATCCGTGAAATTTTCCAACAAAGTCGTTGTTAACTTTCAAGTATTTTATTTCGCATGTAATAAATAAATAAAAAGAAGATGCTCTAGCTATTATAATGCATAGTACTCAAAAGGAACAATTTTTAAAAAAAGGTTTGTTTAACAATTTGTGTCTTTTGTAGATATTTTGTAAAATTATGAAACACGCAAAGAAAATTCTAAATATTTATTTCTTAAAGTAACATTCGTTGGACAAACATATTTTAACGCAATTGTTTCAAAAATGCTAAGCATATACTGATACAAATTGCAGCAATTAATATATATGTTTTAAAAATACAATTATGTGCATTTTCACTTTCTTTACTTTTTGTAAGCTTTTTCAAAATAAACTTTCAGAAATTTCAATTTTTAAAAAAAGAATGATGTGCGGTGAATTTCATTCATATAAATGATTCAAGCAATTTTCTTTTTCAAACATCGTGTGCAAGGAGAAAATTAAGGAGAAAAAAATATTCCTTTAAAATAAAATAAATAATCAAAAGACATAAAAAATTAAGAAATTTTCTGAATGGAAATGAAAGAAGAGCAACAATAAGATTTCTTTAGAAATAGCCTGATTTTATTTTTGAGAAAATGATGTAAGGTTTGAGACAGAACCTCTTTTTCTTTCGTTTTCTTTTGATAACTAAATAATTAGAGAAATGACATATGGACAAAGTTAAATAATACGCATAATCCTAGTTGAAATATAATGCATATACATTAGTTTAATATTGTTTTACTCAATATACTTACAAGCATTAATAATGCGAGTATTAAGAGGGAAGAACTACCGAAATTATATTTAATTCATGCGGATATTGATGATAAAATTTGACAAAATAAAACAATCAAATAAAATAAATTCATACCTTTTACTTTTGTTTCATGAAATGATACATTCAATATCACCAAAAAACGAAAAATATATATTAAGTTCAAAAGAGAAAAAAATGATTAAATAATTTTTCACTGCATCGCAAATGTAAGAACAGACATCATCGAATGAACGATAAAATTATAAACTCAAATTCTAAAGCAAAAAAAAAAAAAAAAAAATTCGCTATTGCCACAACATATTGTAAATAATCTAAATTTCGTTATATATATTCTGGTAACTAAATATTTAAATTTTGCTTTACGTAATTTAACCCAATAGCGAGGGAAAAAATAGTAATTGCTTTCCTTGAGCAAACGATAATTTATAAACTTTAACTTGTATTTAGTTTGCAACTGATCAAAACGCAATTTTGTTTCTTTTAGGTCTGTGTAAAAATCTGAAAATAAATAAATAATAATAAAAAAAAAACGCTGATATTAATGTTTTTTTTAAATTATTATTTATTAAATGTAATATTTAAAATTTATAAGATAATGCGTCGAAGAGACAACTTTCTTGTTTAAACATTAGGTTCGTAACATAAACACACACATTTAGTTTTGGCAGCAGATCAAAAAATCGCTGAGTGATACACATCGCCAATTTGTATGAGTCAAATTTTCCAAAATTCAATTAGTTAGCAAGATTGAAATACTCGTGAGGAGTGAGCAACAGTGTCGAATCATGGCTGCTTACATCGTATTTAAATTTTAAATAAAATAGTTGCACGATAAACGCAGTAATTAAAATGATTTAGCGCAGAAAAATTCGAAATGTGTAGTCAACCTTCTTGAGAGATATCTTAAAAATTTTTTATTCGAAATAAATACTTGCAAACGAAAAGAAAAATAACAATAGCAATGATACAAAACATTTTTTTTAAAAAAGTATTATGTTTAAAACAAATATGATCCGGAACTAGAATTGTGTAGAACAAAGGATTACAGTAATGTTATACTTTGTAAAGTGTACACTCAACTTTATAAACAAATGCTTTTAGATACAGAATCACGCAGCAAATTATACCGACAAGAAAGCTCCACACTACAAAACTTGATGTTTTAATATTTATATATTGATTACTAATAAAATAAATATATATATTAACGCATACAGATTATATAATATTTACTTGATGTCTTAGATAATTTCATTAGTCACAGCATTTTACAGTCAAAACGAAAAAGTTATGTTATAAATTGCAATTTAACATCGAATTTTACTCCTAAATTCTTTTCTTTTCATGCACAGAAAGTAACTTAAATCAACTTTTTAAATCTTTTTTTTTACCTCCGTTTTTTGAAGATGACTAAATCATATGTTGCTTTGCATTATATTTTCCTATTTACACGAAAGTTCGCAATGTAGTGAGGCATTTCTATTTTGGGATAGAATAGGGACATCCACCGAGAAGGCAGCTTTCCATCCAGGAAAAAGTTTTTAGTTTTTACTGGGCCAACATTCAGAAAAGGGTTACAACCAGCAAAATTGTATATGCTTATAAATTATTATGTAATTACACTTATAATTTATAATATGTATTAATAACATATTATAGTTACATTATTATTTTATTACACTGAATAAAATTTATTCAAAGTCAAAGAATAGAATAGAATTTTAAACATGCAACATTATTTTCATTTAAAAAATGAAATTGTTATTTAAAAACGAAATTGTATCCAAAAATTATGTACAACTAACTGTGAGAATATTTGCTTTTTTTTTCACGAGAAACGTGACCACAACTAATCGTATCTTGTAAAAGAAAAATGAGGAATTATATATCTGGGGAAGAAGGCAATGTGGGAGTGAGGAAAGATATTTTGAATAATGGTTTGAGGGCGAACGAAACAAAAAGATTTGAGAACTACAGAGACGACAGAATAATTACCTGATGACAGGTAAGTAGCGGGCACAAGGTTCGATTCCTTTAAGAAGAACTTGAGAATACGAGATACCAGTTCAGGAATCCTCCTCGTCCCAAGATTATGGCTCAAAACTGAGACGCATTGCCACTAACTCAATGAGTAATTTTAGCGTCATATTAATCCGATAAAAAAAAAAATCTCACTTCGTGATCATTTGCCTTGTGTGGACTTGAGAATTCCCTCGTCCAAATATCAGGAAGGCGGACTTATGTTCGGAACTCAATTCCAGATCGAAAGGAATATTCCAATATATATATTAACTGGAATATCTAGCTTTGCGTCTGAGTTCAATGTATTAATTACTACATAATATAAATATCACGATCATTTTTTAAAAAATTTAAATCTCTATTTATTCTTGCTAATGAATAAATACACATAAAAAGTAAAGAGCTATTAAGATAAGTTAGAAAAATATCAGAACAACCTTTCATTTGTCAATTATTGTAGTAATTTATACTTTATCAAAAAAAAATTGAAAATCGATATAAAAATAAAACATATTTTATTAAAAATTGTTAAAAAACAAGATTGGTGTACATAATCTGTACGCGTAATACAAGAAGTGTATATAGTAGATTATTAATAGTTTATTTTCGAAATAGATAAATTTCGAATTATATTCGAAAAATATAGATAAAATTAGAATAATTTCTCAATTTCTAATATACAGTAAATTTGAAATAATTAATTAAAATCTCAAATTTATTCAATGTACAAAAAAAAAAATTCCAGACAAAGAGGAAAATATCTAACATGTTCAGACATGTTAAAAATTTAATGTAGTTTTGCAAAGAGTGGAGAAGAATAATTGAAGAAACGTTATGTAACGGCAATTCATAATATCAAAACCATTTGACCGCAAAAAAAAACGCCAAGAAGGAAGTCAATTTAAGAAGAAAGATTTCGAAGCAAAATCCCGGCTTCATATCATAATTGTTTTGAAATTCGGAATAATCGGATTCTAATTTTTCAGCTATTTTTTGAATACTCGAATGCATATAACTGAAGGTAATGAATCAATCGATAGATAAAGTAAAAAAAAAAAAAAAAAAAAAAATTAAAAAAACTTTAATTTCCTTAAGATATAAATTTTATCTAAATGCAATAAGAACATTATTATTATTATTATTATTATTTTCATTTTTATAATTTATCTTTTGAAAATGAATTTCCTAAAGGAGCAATGCAAGCAAGAGCATTAAGGTAAACACTCCAATTTTCTACTTTATTACATCAGATAAGTAAATTCATGTCGGAACAATTACCCCACCACAATTTAGTTTTTATTACATGTAAAACTATAGTTACAAAAAGGATAATATTAGCCACCCAAAGGACTAATGTTTTCGTTAATGTATAAATTTGTTAGCTGATCACTTTTCAAATTTTTTCTCTCACAACCTTCATAATGTATAAACATGGTGTTTAAAAATTTGCGGTTATATTCATACACCACTATGTTAAAAAAATTCTTTCATTTTTTATGTTACTTTTTGTGTTTTTGGTCTTAAAAACGATTGTAAGCAATGACAAATTATTTCAGCTACGGCAATTATTAAAATATAATGTTATATCAAATCAATTTTATTTTAATTCCAGACAAAAAAAAATTTTTTTTTTGAGTCCAGATTCTTGTTTTAAATTCATTTTTCATCTTTTCAGTCATGACACAAAATGATTACTTTATTGACTTCAAGTTTGAGTCATGATTAATACCGTGTGTAAATATTTAATTATCATTACTTTTTTAAAATTATTCAAAAAAGGCTTGTAACGCCTCCAAATTATTCATTTCAAAAATCATTGTTGTCAAATCAAACAATCACTGATGAGACAATAAGGTAACGATGCACAGAAGGAAGTTGAGAAAGAACTGAATCACTTTTTGTTAACCATCATTTTAATTAGCACTCTCTCTGTATATTAAGCATATCTCATCACGCTTGAATCCTACTTTATAATTAAATATTAAAATTCTTGCTTATCAACTCCTCCGTACCGATGAAAATTATGCTGGAGCATTCAGATCGAAAAGCGAACTAATAGCCTCGTATCTAAAAACTGTGGAGATAATTGGCAGAGGGATGAAAATTAAATGCTAGCTGTAATTGTTATGAATTGAGGGGAATTGTTTCTCGGAAAAAGTGACTTGCCCTGATTAATTGGGAACGAAACCTATATTTTGCAATGTTGAAGAGAAACTACCCCGTGCCGAGTGAGCTGCTTAAATACTGAAGGTTCGACCTTCTTTACGACTTTCTCTGATCGGAAATCACTTTTAATTGCTTTTAATCAAAGAATATCAGTTTCTACAATTCATTCCAATTCTAACATACATGCGTCTACTGGGCTCTCTTTGTCATCTACCTCCCTTTTCCCTTTTAATTCTACTTCGCTTATGATATATATATAACTATCTTTCATTCAGTCCATTACACTTCTTACCTTCATCTAATTTTCCCAAATCCACGTTTCATTTGGATGGAAAGAAATTGTAATTGCATCCAATTCAAACTGAAAAATTTCCCAAGGTTAATAAAGGGAAAAACGCGAAAAATCCAACGTCACAGACTTTTCAAATTATTAATCCCATGTGATAGCTTGAGAATTCTATACATATCAATAATAATTCTTGATATTTAGAATATTATCCATATAATCTTAGGTTTTAATCGTGATTACCTAAAATACTGTCAAAGGAACTAAAATTGTTGATCTTCTTGGGTAATAAAATATAATAGGTTCAATAGTTAAATCTATTGTGAAACTGTGCAAATATTTTTTTCTTCGTGAATGTAATTCTTGTATATATCCCTATTTAATTATTTAAAACGTTTACTTATTGCGAATCTTGATAGTTAAAATATAATCGATACAACTCTCCCGAATATTAAATAAGAATATATATGGAATGTAACACAACTAACTTGGTCCTTACTAACATGGTTTAGATCTAAACATTATAGTAAAAGCTGTCGTATAACATAACAAATAATTTAAAAATTTATGTAATGTTTGACAGAGAACACAATCCGCGTTTGGTGTCAAAATGTGTTATTTCCATGCACTGCATATAACTTTTTCTTCTTTATATTATTATATTTATTTATTAAAATATTTCGATTTTTCTTATGAAGGAAAACTTTTATTTATTGTTTGTTACACGGCAATTTTTGCAGGGAAAAAGTACGTTTTGCTTGAGCCGCTGAATTATCATATTATAGATAAAATTTATTTAGTATTCATTCTAAGTTTCACTTTGGCCCTTAATGTTTGCTATTTCCCAACATGAATTTTTAGGTCAGTAGTTACATATTTAGCTGAGTATATGTATTAGGTACTGCGTGAGATTTCTCAAGTAATGATAATGAAATCTTTCTTCATTCTGAAATCTTCCGTCTGTTTCACCGTCGATTTATTTACACTTAAATCTATGCTTTAGAATGAACTATGTTGCAGTATAGTTTTTCAGTTTATGACTTACCAATTAACTTCTACGTGAACCTGAAATCTGCGTTGAAGGTCTTCATTTTCTTTACTGTATAATTAGGCTTCACGGCGTTAAATTACATTCCTTAATCGGAACTTTTAATTTGAATATTTACGATCCTTTACTTTTTTAATGATTCAAGATGAGATAAAGCTTAATTATTTAAAACAGATAAACACTTTTAACTATTTGCGTCAGTGGGAAGAGGAAATAAATTTCAGATGCTTGTTAACACTTTTTTCTCGCTATTTTGTATCAATTACAACCCTTAACTTAAATTAGGTTAACTGTATCAGTTGTATAATGTACGTTTAGGTCAAGGTTTTAACAAAATCGAATTGTGTATACCGTTTAAGATATATTTTCAGCATTAGAATTGTAAACTGGTCCTAGGCTAACATTAGAGAACTTAGTTAAACTAGAAAAAGTATATTTTGAATTAAAACTGAACTATTGTGCAACCTGATAGTTGTTATCATTGAGTCTCTTGATTCTGATTCACAGTTAAGTAACGAAGGCGACACTTGCGCTGGTACTTCGCTCTTGTAATTTCTACACCACACCATATTGACATGGGGGACCTAGTTCCATTCAAAGTGCAGTGGTCCCCATAATTTCACACGATGGGTTGTTGAAGAATCAGGGCTCGAACACGCAATACTACTTCAACATCACATTTATCACTCTTTTACTGCGTATTCAATTCAAACTGGAATTTTTTTATGATAGAAAAATGCTCTAATGTTAATGCCATACTATGCTTCCAATTACATATTGAGGACATTATATTTTAATAAGTTACACATTCTATTTAAATCAATTTTAATTTTTTAAAATTTATTTAATTTTTATTTTGTTTATAATATGTTTATAGCCTGTTTCTTGTGCATAACCAAATGAAATAATAAAAAAAAAAAGGTAAAATATTGATTAGTTCCCACTTCAACTGAAAAACCTCTTAGAACGCTGTTTATAATCATAATTACAGGCAAAATTATTTTTGAGAGAACTTAATTCCAGTGGAAAATTACGAACTGAAACTTATTGACGAAAATCAGTACATTTTAGATGAGAATCATCCAAAAGCAATATAAGAGTTGTATGAAATAAGTTATCGTGAATATGCAACGAAAGAATTCGGAAAAAGGTATGTTTTCAAGAGTGAAGGGAAAATGTTAACCAGAGAGGAGAGTTTAATCTCAAAAAGAGGGAAAGATTAATTGTTGAGGTTTTACAGAAAGCTATTTTATACATTGTAGTGAAATTCTGCTTACTCGTATGTATTGAAAGTTACAAAAATTTGAAGATCCCTTAGTGTAAGCAAATGCATGTCTTGAAAAAACACTTACTTATGTTAATACTGGAGTAATTTTTAATACAAAAAAAGTAATATCTTTTCAGTACGAGATTTTTTTTTTCACATTAAGTGAAAATATTTTTAACAGAAAGTAGCCTTGTAAAATTAAGTATTCAGTAACGTATAAATGCTAGTGATGAATGGCGCCACACATTAAGCACTCTCTCTTAACTTTTTTTTTTTTTTAGTTTAAATATCAAAATACTTAATAAAATTGCAAGACCGCCCACAAAATTCAATAATGAAGCAGAATAAGCCTGTGACTGAGGTTTAACACGCAAAAGAAACAATATTTTATCAGCAAAATACATTCAGTGACCTTAAAATAATGATTCCTTATGAGTCGTTTCTTAGCATTAAAGTCCTGCCGGAATCATAAATTGTATATCAATATCTCATATGTCGTCATACGGCTACAGTTAGAAAATATTAGTAAAAAAAGAAACGGCGAATTCAGCTCCTTTTCCCTCTTTTAATACTCTTAAGCTCAAGACAGTTAACGAGAATTTCAAAACAATTATTTGGAATTGTTGGCCCTGACACAAAATATTGCACTTCAGGGTTAGATAAGGAGAAAAAATCAGACGATATGTAATCGCAGTATGTTTCTTAGTGAAAAAAAGTCGTTTATATTATTTTCCTTTCGAACATTTATTTGTATTTGAACATGAAAAGTTTATGATTGAAAGCGCAAAACTACTTCGGAAACGTTTCCTTTTAAGTTAGAGTTGAAATTAATTTTAAAATTATTGTTAAGAGATAAACTATTTCTTATACATTCTTTAAATCTATAAATAACCGCTGATACAAAAATAATTTCTGTATTTCCTGAGCTGTAGCTGAATGTTCTCAGAAACTGAAAGTATTTAACAGCAATTGCTGAGTTTCAAATTTTTGTTTCCATTTCCGTTGTAAACTGACCTAAATTTTAACTAGAATTAATGCAGAATGTTTGAAAATGTTATCGCAGTTTATCAATTTAACAATATATTTGATATTTGATTCATTAATATTAAATGTATAAATGGAATTCAACTTAATTAACGTATACACTTTCATCTTTTTTCAATGTTGATTTCTCTTGTAAGAATCATTGCTATAAATGGTTATATGAAAATAATAACGATTTACAAACACAATTACATAAAAAAAAATTCATGAGTTCGCAAGCATTATAGATTAGAAATGCTCGGTATTTCGAAAAAGAAAACCACGCGTTTCCCAAAATAAGATCTGACAATAAGCCGTTGTGTACATTTTTGAAATACCGGTAATACAAGTCTAAAAATAAACTTCAATAAAGAACGAGAACCAGATGGACGCATTTAGTACACATTATATAAGACGATAGATGTATTGAATATAAAATAATATAAATATTAATATAAACAGTCGAATGTAAAAATATCTAAACCAGACGCATAAATATGTAATTAGTACGTGAATAAACATAGTTTAATATTCATCAAAAATAAGCCCTAGTAATTCTTTTAGAGCAAAAATGAATTTGAAATCGATTTTATATTTTTGGAAAACTGGTAGTTAATACACATATTGAAGTATTAAAAAATCTGCTGTATCCACACGCAAAAAGACATTATCACAATTGATTTTTTGAAAAATTGATTTAATGAGGCTTTCATATACCATCAAGGAGATAAAAGGACCAAACTGAAAAGATGAGATCCTTTTATACTTGGAATTAAAAAAAAAATTATAGAAGTATATCACTTCCTCTATAATTCGGCACTTTGCTTTTCCAGTCCTCCAGTGTTTTTACACAGGATGACACATCATAGCAGAATATTTTATGCCTTCTGCGTAATGAAATAATCTAGACTATCAAAACAGTAAAGTTTTGTTGTTTTAGTTATTTCATATGTTTGGCACTTTACTTTCGTGTACTATATAATATTTTATGCAATAATACATAGCTTTTATTTTTTAAATGCGTTATTACGAGATTTTCTAGGAATCCAGCGTTTTCGGTAACTCGGCGGTGCTTTGGTTCGATATCTAAAGGATTACCGAGAGAGTACTTTATTGTATAGTTTGTATGAACTACTCTCCTAATCCTTGCTTACAAAATTTTAAGCGGTCAAATATTTTAAGCAAACTTCTACAAATACATTTTTCATTAAGAATGCGTATTGTGTCTAATATATGTATTATGTTAAAGCAAATGGTGCACATATTATAAAAACATGCCTTAATACACACAAACTCGCATACTTAAATCATTATCTTTCTTTTTGTTGTTGTCTGAAACAGAATTTTCGGGTAATTGTGATTCAAATAATCGGTAGTTATCCGGGGAAAAAAGTGACCATTAAAAGTGATAATGAAATCCAGAAAATTTCAAAGGAAAAAGAAATCCGGAAAAGGTGGAATGTTTTTTGCGAATAGGTGCCGATTTGATCAAGGTCATCTTAAAAGATCATTACTGTGTATTTTTTTTCTGCGACCGACGCCAAAGAGGGAGTGTCGATAAGACATTGATTAACAGATAAAAAACTTTTTAAGGGTGATCGATATTATTGATATTTTACTACAGTATCACAGTATAATTATTAAACACGTTGTTAACCACAAAAGAAGTAAATCATAATCATACAAATAAATTTTATATTTCACCTTGAACTTTAGAAATCTCCCGAAAGTAAAAGAGACGATGTCTAAATATAAATAAAAGTGTATGTTCAAATCACCTGAATTAACTTTTTAATAAAATTTTTATAAAGTCTACCCAAAGTACGCATTAATACATAAACCGAAACAAATCGTTTTTTTTTTTTTTTAAGGCGACGCCTTAATTGTAAACGCCAAAACAATGAAATTAATTAGAGTTTACAAATATATTTTTCATGAAATACATTTAAATAAGTTTTATCTCAGACTTTACTCGTGTGGTGTGGCCGTGGTAGCCGAGCTCACGGCCGATTCTGTTTCCATGGGATCGTAATTTCCAGTCCTGATACCACCAAAGATCCACTGTGTATTGCGGGACTGAAACACGTTAAGTCTATCCAGGCTCCAAGCCCTTCCAGTGGCATGGTGTAGAGGTTTGGAGAGGGAGGTTCCAGCTCAAGTGTTGTCCTCGTCACTAGACAGAGGTTTAATATTACGAGGTCTGTCGCTTGTTGATTCAAGTGCGACGTTAGTAAAATCGTGAATCAAAATTAACAGTCGAGGGACTTTTTTTTCCTGAATTCGTTGTAAATTAATTGAACTGATTCAATAATTCCTATGACGTTACGATGACAATTAAGACAGTAAGATTATAAGCAGTCCCTGTAGTAAAAAATAAATAAAGTTTAAAGTTAATTTTTGGCTAGACATTTTCAAACAATTTGAATCTATATGTAAAAATTTTCAAATTAAAAAATTAATTACTATATTGGAATCAAATTCGGTTTTGCGGAATATTTGAACCGAAACTACTGATTACTTAATTAGTTTTTGCATATTATTCCCACAGAACTTTCTCTCCTCTCTTTTTCAACTGCCGTTTGTCATTAAAATAAAGTCACATTGCAAAGAATAAATAATGAGATTGTTATTACCAGATATTTTTTAACAAAACTAAAATCAAATGTCTTGCAGCATTTGAATAGAGTTATTTAAACATGAAATCAAAGTAATGTTATTCATGAAATAGATTAATATTTATAGTTCAGATTTTTTTAAAGTTTCTGAAGGCCTTTCAATGGAATCATTAACATATTAGGATTACATTAAAACTTCTTTCAGTAGCGTGTATATAAAATTAAATGAATTTTACTATAAAAATAAAATACAAATGAATACATATTCGCAAATAAAATTTCTACAGAGTTATACAAAATAAATAATCCGATTTCAAAATACTATATTTTCATAAATAAAGTACAAGAATGATAAGTAATACATGAATGTGCAAAGGCAAAATATGGAAGTGTTTTTTGTACGAGTATTCGATTAAACTTCCTTTTTAATTACACGTATAAAGTCGATTCGATATGTAAATTCCAACCCAACACGTTGTAAAGTGTCAGTGGTAATTAATATTACAGCAGCCGAAATCTGTTGTTTAATTTCACATGAATTTGTGGCTAATAATGGCGCATACACTTTATCTCTTTTACAAGCCTGCAAAGAAATAAATCTCACGGTATCATATCAGGTGACTTAGGTGGTCAGTTGTGTAACGTCAAGTCATCTGGTCCACTGCTACTAATCCAATTGCGAGGTAGCTCAGCGAAAGCTTCTAAAACAGCATTCGTGAAATAGTTTCCTGAAGAATACACAAGGACCATCAATTGTTCACAGAAAAAACTTCCAAATTTTCCCTTTGCATTATTGTATTCATGTATTACTTATCATACTCTGTCGTTTATTTTTGAAAATTGGAATTTTAAAATCAGGTTGATTCATTTTGAATTATCCTGTTTAATTAAGATAATAAAAACCTGTTAAAGATGACAAAGAAAGTCAAAAACGGAAATTATGTAATTTAAAATGTTGTAACTGACTTTGAACAAAAATGCGAGGTTAAACATGTTTTATGGAACTATATCATTCCAATCAGTATATCATTTTGAAACAAATGGTTAATACCGAAATCAATTGAACTTAAATGCAAACAAATCTCAAATTACATTCGAAAAGAAAAGTGTTAACTAAAGAATGGTATACCATAGTTCTAAATCAGCTTTTAAAATTTCTTCCATCGTATATGTTAACATATTCAAAAATCTAACAATCTAAATTAAATAAGATTATTCTAATGTACTGTAAAAAACGTAGTTTATCCCGAACTTAAGTGATCAAACTAGCGTTCCCTAACTGCATAAAGATTATGTTAAAATTTTTACAGGAATACTTCCAACTCAGGTTCAATTCGCGGTGGGTTCGGCTTGGGTAGATAGTCATGGGTCAACTCCTTCGTCCCTCTGGAATCGCGAAAAATAAATACCAAGTTCGCTTGAGAAGTTAACTGGAAGGGGTCGAGCGCCGGAATAGCCACTCGGCTTGGGCACTAGCTAGTAATTAGCACCCAAGGGCTACAAAAACGGAGATGGGGACCACTTAATCGGATTTCTCATACTTGGGCATACTTTAATACAAAATTAATGAGAATTCTATACGTAGTTATATATATATTATAAGTGTTACTGGTAATTCCTTAACCAGTGGTTCATAAACAGTTTCAACTCACAGCGCCCTTTCTGAACTGTCGTTTTTCCACGGCACCCTTACCTTGTGAAAGTAGGATTAATCATAAATAAACATAAGAGATTAAAAAGAGAGAGAGAGAGAGAGATTCTGCGGAGCACACTTTGGATTTGAAAAAAATGATGATGGATATATTTAGTTTACTTGATCGTCTAACTATTCTACAATACAAAATTAAATAAAGATTAATGAAATATATACTTAAATAATCTCAAAAGAATATTTAAGTAATTCACAAAATGTCTTTAATTTTATAGTCTTAAAAATGTTAGCATCTTAAACCACTAAAAAAAAAAAAAATCTTAAAATTAGCAACTAAATATTAAATTGCGAGATATTTCAAGTATGTTTAGAATGGATTCTTTTTGTTATACAAAGAAAATAGTTTTTTTTTTAAATAATAGTTATTTCCGAAACTTTTTAAATGGAATTATTACTAGAGCCTTATTAAATCATCTTCAGCTCATTTAAATATTAAGAAACTAATTATATATATTGGTTTCTTTAACAAAGCAAAACAAAAGTTTCGTAGTAAACGCTAAAATTTGAAAATTATCGCAAATCTTGATGGAGAAACTCTCTCATCTGATTCCGGAATTTAAATCAAAAGCTTTCATCAATACAACATTTTTGAAATCTGAATTTCATTCATCTTTGATAACTTTTAGGTTGTGAATAAGTTTCCCTTTGTCCTGTTTCAAGGTTTCAACTTTTTATTAAAAAAATTATTTTTTGGAAACTTGGCTCAATACTTAATTTCTTTTTTAAAATTAATAGCGTATTATTGCTTTAGAATCTACAATTTTCACATTTTTCGGGCAGATAACTAAACTAAGAATTATGAAGCTATATTTAAATAATTAAATATAAAATCAAATAAAGGTTAAAATAACTTTATCTTTTCTAAATAATTTGCTAAATTTTCAACAATGAATTCAAAAATCAAATTTTTATTCCATTATATTCGAAGTAGGAGAAACAAATTATATAATATTAAAAAATTCCAAAATGTTAATATAATTCCAAGCAAAGTATTCCAAATGAAAATTCCCTTGGTGAAAACGATACTGAAGAAAATTAGTTTTTTTTTTTTTAACATTTAAATGATATAAATTCATTTAAAGAAAAATTAAAGTGCCCTTTTTCTAACTAAAGCGCCTTCCCTTTCGAGCAATTTTTACAGAAGAAAATTAAGTTTCTTTTCAAATTTAAGATTGAAATGGTGATACATAGAATTTAAAATTATTTATTCAATAATTTTAAAAATGAAGCATTCGAAAACACTTCTTATGATTGAACGTAACTTAAATATCAGTTTCTGGATAAAAATTGATATTCAGGAAAACGTAAATATGTATTTATGGATTTAAAATTACATGTTAGTTTCCTGAACCCTGAAAATTTTTTCACGTTTCTGAAGTCAAATAGAATTTACAAAATTTCATCTAATTCTATATTTATTATTTAATGCGAAAGAAAAATTATCAAATGGAAATGCATTACGTATAATTTTCAAGAACTATAATTTAGGGGTTCTATTGAGACCGCTATCAAATGAACAATATTTTCAAAGTATATTCGAAAGAACCTAAATATCACACATACATACATACATGTATATATATATATGAACTGCAATGAAATAGAATTACATCGTTCCGCAAAGAGATTGCATGAATATTAGTTTTAGATTCTATAAAACAAATCAAATATAAAATATAAACATAAATAGTAAGAATTGAAATTACATACAAGGATTTAACAAAAATAATAGTAATAAAATTAATACAGGTGAATTTTATTAAAAAGGAATGTTTCTCAAAATTATAATTTTGCTATTATTATCTAGCTCATTTTAAATCGTAAAATTATAATTTGACGAAATACATGAGTATACAATAATAAAATCAACTATACGAAATGTATAACACAGAAACAAGAATGCCTCTATCAACAGTGCGATAAATAAAAAATTACTTTTATAAAAATGGTTAATGGTTGTCATAAATTCAAGAATGCAAAACGCATAACAGAAACAAGAATTACTAACAACAATATAGCAACTAAAAATACAAAAACTTTTAAGAAAATAGATAACGATGTTGTAGATTTTAACTCGTAAATCATTCATTTCGAATAGCAGCAACTGGTGTGATTTATGACAGATATAAAGTATAATTCGTGATCCATAGTCATTAAAAAAAAAAGACCTTGCAATATTAGACAGCGAAAATAACTATAATTTAAATTACGATTAAGTATCTATCAAGATGACGTCAAAGAGAGCTAAATAAAGCTGTATTGGTAAAAATAACATCTTTAAATATAAATATTATTTCATAAGTAAGAAAAACAACGTATTTTAACTGCTCTTGTCAGAACTGAAGTGGAAAATTATTCATGAAATTTAAGCATAGGATATGTTCTATTAATTTTTATAACTTCCGTGAAAAACTACGCTACTGAATATCAGGATAATTTTAAAAGATCATCCTCGAATTAATGAGATGAATTTAATCTGTTGGAAACCATATATTAATTTATTAAAAGTTTTACTTGTGTTTTTAAAAATTGAATTTTATTTATTATTATAATATAATGAATATTGTTTTATTCTGCTCACACATGCTATGTTTATGTTTCTGAGTTACTATTCCAGTGTTTTCAAAAATTTTTAAAGTGTAATCAATAGTTTGTTATCAAACTGTAAATACACAGGCCAAAAGGAAATACCATCAGGTCGCGAATTTAGGTCTTTTATCGATAGTTTTATATGAAAGGCATTTAAGCTAAACATAGCAGCAGTTGACAGGCACGAAATTAGACATAAAATTCTTCGTCGCAAAAAAAAAAAAAAAAAAAATGGCGCCCAAACCAGGCGTGTACAGAATTAACTCCTTAGCATACTATCATTAATAGCAAATTATATATTTTAATAATAATTTATAACATGATGATCATTAAAAAAAAATGGACAAAAGATTTTCTTAAGAAAAAAAGATTTAAAATTAACTTTTTTTCAATTTTTGTCACATTGATTTGGAAGCATTTGTCGAATTTTTCAACAAAATTTATTCTCATACTTGGGGAATAAATGGTACACTGTAATATTTTCCAAAGCTTTAAGCAATTTTGGCGATATACAGTTCAATTTAAGACGCATATTTTTATGTTTAATTTAAATAGCTTCTTTTCATTTATATTTCAAGTTCCCAAAAATTCAAAACTTAAACAGTAAAATAGACATTTAATTTAATTACAAAAGTGCTTAATGACATAATTTTGGAAATTATGGGAATCATATTTTCGAATAATGTTTTGAAAAGTGAATATTTTCTTAATTGTTTCCAATAAAAATGAATGAACAACTAAAAATTATAGAAGCTTACAAATATTAACTATCTGTACATGTAATATTGAATACATCAATTAATTATCGATAAACTAATTTTTTTACAAACATTGTTTCTAATATTTTATCTTCTATATAAATGAAAGTTTTTCAAATTGACAATTAAAATGATTAATATCAGAAATATGATCTTCCTGCTTTAAATATGCCAAATAATAATATCTTTAGAAAACTATAGATTTTACATGAAATCTAACACAGTATTCCACTAGTTTTCAATGCTGATAAAATTGTGTCACTCAATTAAAGGTTCAAATTAAATTACAAGGTATCCAAATACTTGATATTCAAAAAATGCGATATTTTTACTTTCCTCATTAAATTTTTGTTAAATTATGCAGCTAATTACACAGAATCACGAATCAATTTAATTTATGTTTACGGATAAAATAATTCTTTCACAGTAAATATTATAATTCTAGTTGCAGTATAAATTTAAAAAAAATTAATTTCGATATTGATACACTGCATGAATAATTATTTAGATACTATATCCGCATAAATAACTAGTAACATAAAATGCACAAAAAAGATCCTCCTAAAAAACATTTTCTGATTTAGATTAAAATTACATAGACTTCCGTACCAAAGCACACAAAACTAAGACTCACTGTTTAAATTAGATATATACTCGTATAGATAAAAGTAGTGTTCAAAATTAAGTAAACTTTTAAATTTTAATAATTTCTCATCACGACTAAATTGAATAAAATATAGTTTTAAATAAACATTTTATGTATTTAATTTCCAAGAATTCAAAAGCTTATTTTTCCGAATGCCAAACTAGTGTCCATCCATGCAGCACGTTCTCGTATCATTACATCTTAACTGATTGGTTTCGTTTTCGTTGATCACATCTTTAGGATAAAATACATAATTGCTTTTTAATTACAAGGCAAGTTAATAGTACATCCATCATACTACCGTTTAGAGATTTACCAATCAGCATCCTCATAAAATCAGATAACACTAAACACAGCGTTGCTGTAGGTAACATAATTTGCGATAAGGACTAAGAAGCAAATTATCTGGCTAATCTATAGTTTTCAGTAGCTACCCAATAAGTGCCTCCATAATGAATGATACTTGAGCAACACTGCAATTTTTTTCCCAAAATGTCTTGATGTCTTAATCACTTTCTTTAAAAAAATCACGTTAAGTTTCTAATCGTTGTTTCTTTTTTACATCGCAAATTGAGTTTTGAGAATTCATATTGAAAATGTGTAGTCATTCATTCACAAAATTTATTTCTCTTTTGTAAATGGATTTTAATTTCTTACTTTTTCTCCTTTTTTAAATGAGTAGAATATATATATATATTTATATATATTGACAATTCCTTCGTATTACATTTAACTGTCACTAGATTCGATTTTGCTTTATCAGTATGGGGATGAGAAATTTTCGCTGGGAATATATAACAGAGAAATAATTTTTC
Source organism: Nephila pilipes (assembly GCA_019974015.1). Lineage (NCBI taxonomy): Eukaryota > Metazoa > Arthropoda > Arachnida > Araneae > Nephilidae > Nephila > Nephila pilipes. Next base: position 387,787 of record BMAW01084112.1, on the reverse strand, counting down.
TTCAAAAATATTAATTACAAAATAAAACGACAGCTTTAGGGACCATATTCCCGAATTTTTTTTAAATAAAAACATAAGATCATTTTGAAAAAAGGGTTATAAAATCTATTCGGAATGTAAAACAGTGGTAAATAGAAATGATACAACGATTTTGGCGTTGCTAGTTTTGGATGAAAAACTGAAATTCTCTTTTCATTATTGATATAAAACTATGAGATTGGTTGGTGTTATTAACGTCGCACTAGAAGCAACACGAAGGCTATTGGCGACGGACCTCTTAATTTTGAACATCCGTCAAGTGGCGAGTAAAAAAAAAAAAAAAAAATGAAACTTGTAAAATTTCAACCTTGTCAATTTTATTTGTGTGGATAAACTTTATATTTAAGTATCTACATTATAATAAAACGCTAAATTTAATTTTGAATAAACAAATTTTAAAACTTTGAAATACCTCTTAAACAAATTAAATTAGATAGATTCTGCACCCCGGTATTTGAAAATATTTTACCGTGAATTAGCTTATTTTAAGCATATTAATAATTTTTCCTTAAAATCAAATCGTTTAACACAACTTTTAGACAATTTACTAGAATTCTTATAACATAAGTTCATTACATAGGTGCAATATTATCATTCATCGATTATCATAAAGCAAAAATGTGGTCAGATGCTTACAATTATTTAAGTATAGTAATCTAAGCGTAGTTATTGTTATATAAAGAATTTGGTAACAATCTTCAACTTTCCGAAAATCTAACCAGGTTGCTAATGTTTTTATTAAAAAAGTATTATCTGGCGATCAGATAATTTAATTGTACACATTTTTTGAAAATATATATCTATCATTGAAACTTTATTCTTTTTTGTTGCAACTTTAGGATAAATTCTGACACAAGCTTCGAATGGGAGATAGAGATTCAGTTTAAGAATCGTCTTAAGATCACATTTGTAGGATGATCGCTTACTAGTAAAAAAGTAGATAATTTTTAGATATTTATCAAAGCTTTTACTTAGTTATAAGGAACGTTTCGCGATTTTTATTTGACGTCCGTAATTTTTCTTACAAATTTCGAAATTTGATTTCGGTTTGGTTCTATTACAGTCGCACAAGAAGCAACACGAGGGCTATTGGTGACGGACCTCGCAATTTTGAGCCTCAGTCAAGTGACGAGGACGACACCTGATCTAGAATGCCCTCTCCTAACTTCCATACCACGTTAACGGGAAGATTTTGAGCCTCGACAGTTTCAACGTTTATCAACCTCTTTTGATTTCGGGTTTCGAATTCCTATTTTGAAATTAAGAAGCGATTAAATTAATTTATTAAAAGGGTTTTTTTTTCGCATCATAAGTTCATAGCATGAGTATTAAAACGCATATCGATAAAATAAGAATTTTAAAATTCTGAAACACATTACACATGGACCGTAGTTTATAATTTTATTAAAGTGTTACATGAAAATAATTTCAAAATTTTTTTTAATCCTACTTTTTTAAAAGTATCTCATCAATAATTTCTAAGTAATCATTTATTTCGATTTTAAATTTAGAAACACTTTTTATATGCAGTTTTTTTTTTTTTAATTAATCAGCTTTAATTTATCTGGTTCTATTGCAATATCTAATTTATGTCAACTGCTATTTCTGCAGTAAAAATATCTTTCAAAAGCCGAATGGTGCTTTCTAATATTAGATTCTATGATGCTGCATAATGACTTTCGAAGTTAATCATGTCAAGAAAAGAAAATCATTTGTAACATTCGAATATTCGAATGAAAGAAAAACAGAGAAAATTAAAAGAAAAATTTATTTGCAACCTTTACATTTTTATCTAAGGAAAGATGAATAGATTTTTATCCCTGAAAAAAGAATAAAAAAAACACCAGCAGATGTCACACAACGAGCCAATTCATTACCTTAATTATATTTTATTAGTTGTTTCATCTGTAAAAAATTGTTGTATCGAAATATAAGATTGGTTGATTCTATTAACGTCGCACTGGAAGCAATACGAGGCTATTAGCTACTATAACGGACCTCGTAATTTTGAACATCGGTCAAGTACGACACCTATCCTGGCATCTCCTGCCAATGGGAGGACTTTGAGCCTCGACAGATTCGACGTGCATCAGCCCCGGCTACACTGCAGGTCTTTGGTGACGAAATATGAGAAATTACGCTTTCAAATGTTTTTATGAAAATGTATAAAGTATAAAGAGAAATAAAGAAAATGAAAAAGGATAACGCAATGAAAAGTTAAATGCCAGTTCTGTATGAAAAATAGTTGCAGTGCCAATGTTAGTTCTATATGAAAAATAGTTGCAGTGCCAATGTTAGTTCTATATGAAAAATTACGATGAATGATTATAAAAAATTATGATGAAAAAATATGAAAAATTAAATGGCAGTTCTCTATATGTCCTTAGTTTATAATCTGTTACATTAAATCATTAATTGCTGTAACTGCGTCAAAGACAATGCTATAGGGAAGACAGTTTTTTCTGCGGTCGAATGACAGACGAATTTTCGAAACCAAGCATTTTTCTTATATTGTGTACTTTTCCTGATATTTTTCTATTGTGTAATACATGCATGTTGAAATAATTGTAAATGTTGCTCGATGAAATAATTAAAATTTTACAAAAATACACTTCGCTCCTGCTATGCGGCGCGTGTGATAATTCCTAACAAATTACGAAGCGGTTTAAAGTTGTAGGTAGGGTTAGAGCTATGTAAGTTAAAATATGTAAAATATATTGACTATTAGCAACCAACAAAAATCGTGACTGGTTTCATTTGCTGCAATACTGAAAGAAATCGATTTATTACGTAAAATTCTCAAAGCAAATTTATAAAGTGTTTTCGATATTTACATGTAAAAAAAATTTTCTGAAGCCGAAATAATCTAACAAAATTTTTGTCGAAGCGAAAAAGTATTCGAATTTTTTTGCTCTGCAGGAGAAAAACCAGTCTTTTTTATTAAATATCAAGATAGATATTTTAGATTTGTACTTGGAAAAAATTATGATAAATTATTTTTATATAAGTTTTTCTTCCGATATGTTTTGCCCCACTCAAACAAATGCGTTGGGAAAGAATTTCAAATACGCTAATTTCCGAACCGTATTCCAGCTGTCTTCTAACTAATTCAAATATCTCATATAAGATATACGAGTTACGTTGTTAAAAGAACCAACGAACATTAAATATCGTATCCTGGTTAAAATTTTGTAGTAATAGTAACAAAAAATTCCCCCATTATTTTTAGTTTTATTTTGCGTTAAATCGAAATTTCTTTAATCAAATGGCCAAGAAACTAACAAATAGCTTGTTTTTATCTGGTTAATCGACAAATTATTATTACTTATATGATACCAAAGTACAAAAATTGGATGTCAATTTTGTTTTATAAACATTTTTCCTCTTTTATTCCTGAAGATCAAAATGATGAAAGTAAAATACGGTTATCCAAAACATTTTTATAAACTATGCTTTACATTCCCATAACTAAACATAATATTAAAGAATTTGTTTTGACAACTGTTACAGCAAAATTAAAATGAATAATTTTCAATTAAATGATAACATTTAATTTACACACACGCACAAACAAACAAGTAGAGCTTTGAAATGTGAAATAATGATGACTTAAGAATAGTTATTGCCCTGAACAAATAGGTGGGGGCAAAAGACCTTTAAAAAACAATACAGCGTTCAGGTAGGATGTAATGCAATTACAGAATGAGAAACTGTACAAAGCAATTACAGTTGTTTCTTACGCCCATGGTTGGAATAATATTTATTTAACACAGTTCTTTGAAGCCTCACCATTAAAAAGGAAAAATAAATTTCTACTACATAACGCGTTTAAAAAAAAAAAAAAAGACGAAAAATACGCTAATGCGCAAATCATTCAAAAGCAATACTTCAGGATAGTCATTAAAAACTTTTAATAATAAATTACTTAAATATACTACATTGAGTGTTCTAAAAATTCTTTTCCCAAGCATATCTTGTCCAACTAACTAAGCTTACAATTTCAGGTTAGCATACCGAAACTGAGGAAAAATCAATAAAAATAACATTCACTCAAACATTTAATTGTTTATAAGCATTAAAATATGCATGATTATATTTTTTTAAATATAAATGTGTCATTGCGAATTGCTAATCATAATAATATGGAATAATTGCAGCTATTGTAGGTTAATTCAGTTGTGATATAATTTATAGAAGTGTGGAAGCCAGAAACGGATGTGATAACTTTTTTTTTTCTATTCTTCGTCATTTGACAACAAAAATAAGGAATAAAATTATGAAACCTATTTCCAGTACCTAATAGCAAAACAGGTGTTTTGTTATATAAACTTTTTTTTATTTGCGTTTGTACATTTTTAACCATTATCTTTTTAGTTGTTGAGATCTCTAAAAATTCAAAACTGAATTTCGTATTGATGGAACATAAGTGCTTGTTCTGGATAAATTTATAAGAGATGAAAAAAAGTATCTATTGTTTTCTTGCAAAAATAATAATTTTATTTTTTATATACATAATGTAGTACCTTTCTGAACATAGTATGAATTTTAATAAAAAATCGTACGTTTCCTATTATAAAACTTATATAAATATGTGACTAAAAAAAAATTCTAATAAATATTTAAGGAAAATTTTCAACCTAAAAAAATATCCTTAAAAGCATCACTTGGATTTTTCAGTTTTAGTGATATGTCGAGGAAATATTCCGATCAAAATTTACATTCGAAATTTAAAGCGAGTGTAATTTAGTTTTTTTTAAAGTCTTTTAAAGCTTTCCATTCTTTTTATACTTATATAAGTTTTTCCGTTTCACATTTTTTCATATTATCTTTATTTTCTCCAATTTATTTTGGTATTCTCTGGTTTTTTTTTCCCATTTCCCAAAGCGTTTTTATATTATATGAGCAGTCCATATTTTCCAGCGAAATCAAACCGCATAACATACATTACGAAAAACTATACTTTTTTATCGATTGTCTTAATCTTTCAAAATTTAAAAAAAAAAAAAAAAAAAATCAAAACGTGTATTCAGGAGAAAATAGAATATTTTCGATTTTTAAAAACTATTTTTTAAAAGATCAGTTCACAACAAAATATAAAATAGCACTTAATAATTAGAATGACCACTCACCCACGCACTCATGAACATTCTGTGCAGTAGCTCTCCTCCACGGCCGATCGAAATGAAAAGGTTTACACTTTTCACAGTCCCTCCCAGCCGTGTTATGTTTACAGTCGCATGCCAAGGAACCGTCACCATCCGTTTTACAACGGGAAGCGTGCCCGTTACACTTGCAGCGACCCCCAATGGACAAGTCGGACACACTGTAAACACTGGACTCGGTGTCATTTGGCGACAAGGTGCTGCTCGCCGACCACGCATGGACACGGACCAGCACCACGCGAATGTCCGTCGCCGTGACCCAATCTTGGAGCACAGGACTGTTGTCGAAGTCGTACGCCGACGGTCGGCCTTCCAAAGTACTAAATGCCACCCTGCCGCCGGTGGCAGGTTCGAGACCAACTTTGGCATCTGCACATAGACTTTCTTGTTCGTTGGAACGTGTAAGCGGTACATTAGGGGTCTTCCCAAACACTTTCCTGCACTGCGTGGAGTAGAACTGGAACGGAAGCCAAGTCTCTCCGTAGTTCATGCTTTTGTATATTGCCAGTGAGTCCGGCTTGGGTCCGCAAAACTGCAGACTGATGTAGGTGAGTTCGTATTTCTTACCAAGAGACAGAGTCAAATTGACAATTGTCTCGGTAGAATTGGGGGATGAGGTCCAACAGGTGACATTGCTGGGATTGTTGAGATCGGTCAAGAACCGTGCCGGACTCGTGGGATCATTGCTGCTGGCCACGACCACCCTACCAAAAGCGGCGTTGACAAAATCAGGGATGCAACGGAGGGGTCGTCCGGCATCATCGTAGCATGAGTCATCTTCCAGCAGGATAGCCCGGCAGATCGCCGTCCGGCAAAGAAGCACTAGCAGGAGCAACAGCATGGCTCCAAGGAAGGTGGGTGAGACTTCATAAGGGAAGAGGACGATTGTGTTCCCTCTCTTCCAAGAGAACGATCACCTTCCTTTCTTCCGCCGTCTTGGAGAAGCATCTGTTCTCGGTGATCTCATGGTGTTAACCTTGGCGACTACCTCACTTGGCGACACATCGCTCTCAGAAGGAGAGTTTGACGAATCTAAGGGTGCGGTTTGAGTTTTGGGGGGAGGAATAAAATGCGGCAGGTATTGAGATAATAACTGGTGTGGGAAACGCGGTCGTGTTGCTACAGACAAGGCCGGCCCTAGTCATTGCATTATTATACGGTTAAACACTTTTTCGAGGTTCTTCTGTAATAATTGTTGAAAAACCCATTAGTAAATTATTTTGTGACAGATATATATCGTATTATTAATGAAGAAATTTCAGTTAAACGAGCAAAGTTTGAGTGGATTTTATTATCAGAAAAAAAAAAAAGGGGAAGACGTACAATTATTTTTGTATTATGTATATTTTAACTTTAATATTTTGTCTTCAAAAGTTCATATTTATTATTTAGAACATGGTAGTCGCTCATAATGCATGTGATTCCTAAAATAGGATTTCTCCAATGCAGCATTTGAAAAAAAAAAAAAAAATGAATGACTTTTGTTATGAAAATGCACAAAAGTGAAAACGAAACTTTGTTACGCATTTACTGTTTTCATCAGTACAAAAATATTTTATATCACACTCAACAACAAAAAAGTTTCTCTCGACTTTCATTTTTTTAATAAAAGGAAACGTGATATATATGAATTCATCATTGTTGTTCAAATAAAATATTCCTGCTCTTTATACGCTTAAATATAATTTCAGCTCGTAATATTGAGTAGTAATATTAGAATTTCAAAAAAAGAAATTCCGTAATAAAAAATTAACTTATAAAGTAGACCTTAGGGTAAGCGAGACAATAAAATGCTTCAAATTTTGTAATTTTTGATTTTGCTGTTAAAAATTAGCGGTCCCTTCGTTGAATCAATAGATGTAATATGCATGAGAATTAAACATATTGAACATTCTGAAATTGATTTTTAAACTTGTAAATAGATGTGACGCGTCACAGAGAAAAATTCCTTTGTTTTTCTCAAAATAGTTTTCTTTTCTTTCTTTTTTTCTCTCTCTCTCTCCGTTTCTTTTTTCTTTTTTTTAAAGGATTCTGTTTGACTTTTTCTGAAAATCAAATTTTATTTTTCAATCTATAGGACTGTTTTTTCCCATATTTAAACTTGGTTATTTTCTACATAGTGAATTCAATTCTTTTTCTAATAAAAACAAATATTAGATATACCACACAAGTTGTATAAAAAATTAAGAAGATTTTGAATCTTTAAATTTCAATTTTTAAATTTTTTTATTAAATTCAAGTTTTGAAATATGTATTATCTTCAGTGTATATATAGAATATAGGTTGCCAAAGTGGTCCAGGTGGACCCCCCCAGGGGTCCATAGGAGACCACACGGGGGTCCACGTAGACGTGAAAAGAAAACAGGGGTTCACAAGTTGAAGTGGGGGTCCACGAAAAATTTTCTGGTTTTCATAATAAAGAACAAAAATTTTGGCTTGGATTTACCTATCAACGTAGGCAAGTAGCAACATTCACTAGGTAGGTACTCAAAAATATTCGAGATTCAGTTCAAACACAGAATTGAATAGAACAATAGATAATAGTACAAGTGTACACCACATGTCGAGACTTGCAAAGTGTCGCCCGTGCACCTGCTCGTCCGGGATGCTTGTTTAGACCTGCTAAGGGATGAAATGCGACTTGGACTGTGCTTACAATCTACGTTAGTATAAATACGAATGCCAAGAACAAAACGTTACTCATTTGTTTCCGGGATTTTGAACATAAAAGTGTGACTGTGAGTGAATCGATGTTTGTGTTTGCAGTGCCGGAAAAAGTAAGTATCTGCCTATTTGTTATACATATTTTTACTGTATATTGTAATTTATCAATCATATTATATTTATTTTACTATTTGAGTGTATTAGGTTGTTATGCAGTAAAAATTAAATACTAGAGATTATTCAAAACTTCTATAAAAGAACAAAAAGCCAGGGAAGATAAAACTTTAGCTACCTAGGTACTTTTTTGTTTAAAAATATTTATTTACGCACATATAACCACAAGTATTATTTTAATAAATAGGACACAAGAAAATGTGCTACTTTATTTTCTTCTTAACACCCCCAATTTAGGGTGATATTTTTTAGGAGTTTTGGGAACACAGTAGAAATGTAGCAGCAGGGGGTCTACCGAAAATAGTAAAACTTTGAAAGTGGTCCACGATAAAAAAAAAGTTTGGGAACCTCTGATATAGAATATTATAAATATTCTACAAATTTTCGAAGTTATTTATTCTGTGGATTTTGCGTAAGATAAATACATGAGTAACGAATTTGTATGCCGAAGGTAAAGAGCTTAAGAAAACTGCTTAAAGGTATTTTTTATGTGTTTCTTTATTTACAACCTTTCTCTTGTTGATGAATATTTTCAATAAATGTTTCTTCATTCTATTTTTTGGACTTCTGATTTTTAAATTATAATACTCTTTTAAGCTGTATTACTTTCCGAAATATTACTGATTATTATTTTTAAGAAACGGACATAGTGCCTTATCTCCTCCATACATAATTATACATAGATATAAATGTGATTTGTTGCGCATGAAATGACATTTTGGTATACAAATATCTCATTGTAAAATATGACCTCTATTTCTTTTAATTTAAGAAAAGTGAGGATTATTTTAACACTACATAAAATAAGTTCATTTCTCCTAACAGAAGGCGTCTCAGCTGCCTTGATATTAATTATTATATTTCTTCAGCAAACAGCCCCTTTCAATTCATCAAATCATTTCCCTGTATAAGATTTGCTTAAAAACATTTATTTTTCTCGTCTTTTAAATTGTCTATTAAACTTTAATCATAGAAATTTCAGTCGATCAATATATTTAGTGGATTTCTGTCAAATGTTTCGTCATTCAAAATGATAAAATTAATAACCAATGAAATCAATGGAATTCATCAATTTTCATTTTTTTAATTTCGTTTAATCTTTTCCCTCAACGGCGCTTAGTAGAACTGCAACAACGTGATGATTCAACAGCCCCCAAAAATAATTACCGTAAAATCTTGACGAACATACATACATGTGTATAATTCGCATGCTTGATATGGCACTAAATTTCCAGAAAAAAATTAAAATTCGAATATATTACTCCCCCATAACTTTTCAATATTTTATTTAAAAACTGAACAAGTGTTTATTAATATAATTGAAATTTTTAATAAAAGGAAACGAAATCGTTTTGATTGAAAAAACTTAAATTTTAACTTTATTTAGATTAAGATTGAAAAGACTTTAAAATTAAATGCATTTTTAGGGATTTAAATAAATTAAAATAATAAACTTTTGTACTAACAACAACCGGGAACCATCGCTATTTTAAGGGAGCCGTTGTTAAACGAATGCATATGCGACATGTACTGTAAGTTCCCGTTTGTGTAAAAGAACACATGCGCGGCAAGCGTGTTACAACAATCTCTTACAGCTGCTGCACGTTCGTTGTTCGATGTTTTAAAACCTTTTTTTTTTTAAATTTTTAAACGAGTAAATACGCAGCCTCATTTTTACAGACTAAAATAGATTCAAGATTTTACGGTACAATATTCTTCCGGTAATTCGGCAGATTTCATACCAGATCACAGCCAGAGAGAGATAGATAATCGAAAATGCCATATTTCTGGAAAATCACAAAAAGCAAGGAATTTTAATAGCGAAGACCATGGCTTATTGTATAAAATTTAATTCGGTACAAGCAAACGAAGTGTCAAACACTCGAAATAACTGAAAACTATAAAAACTATCTTGTATTGATAGCCTGCATTATTCCCACTGCAGAAAAAGACATAAAGTACATCTTTGAGATTTGTCTCCCCAAGTAAAAACACCGGATTTCTGGCAAAGCCAACAAAATGAATTTCCAGATTGTAGAGGGAAGTAATCTTATTGAAATGATGTAGCAAATTCCCCCCCCCCTCCTCTTCAATTCCAAATTATTTAAATAAAGCACGAGTGAAACAATAGCAGATGAACCTGAAATTACATTCCCGTTTGATTTTTTGGTTGTCTTCATATTTTAATTAGTTTCTTTCGTGATAATGTTTTGTTAATTATTTTGTATAATTCTTATGCCTTTTTTTTTGGAAAGCTATCATCAAAAATAAAACGATTCTCATTAGTAGGTATTTTTATTTCTGAATTTATTTCTTATTTTACTCATAATGTTATAGTAAAATTATATATACATGCAATACACGCGCACACACTCACACACACACACACACACAAACACATATATATATATAAATATAATTCAGCATATTATTCCTAATTTTCAAGGATAGTTATCAAGCGTATTCAATCTTTCTCTTAAATTTCAAATTTGTTTAATTTCAAATTTATATATAGATGAGCGATTTTACAACAACGATTTTTCAAACTTTAAAAAAAAAAATGTCTTTTAATCTCAATTTCTAAGCTCCTCATTTAACTCAAATGGTTTTCAAGTTGCAAAAAGATGGTACATTTTCAGGATTTCCATGCAGAAGGGAAATAAGGGGGGAGGGGATGGCGGAATTTTATGCTTGTTTTGATTCCACAAAAAATAAGCGAAACTAAAAGTATAAATAAATACATACTTTTCAAATTTGTACCATTTAGAAACTGATCGCAATATGTTAAAAAAAGAAGATTGTTATATTTTTTACGAATCTTCTCAAACTTTTAAGACGTCCCTATAATTTGCTGCTTATTCAAAAGGAGAAAGAATATGTTGCTGTGGAAAGAATTAGATCTGGATCCCGAAAACCCACCTTTTGAAAGCAAGAGTTTGGTAAGAGAGATACTATAACTTAATTATCCACCAAAGATTTAATTCCTTTATAATTAGAAAAAAAAAATTAAGTTTATCCATCACCTCCACTTCTCAGTTGCTAATATTCGTTGTATGTATTCTTTTTATTATACGTCAAAATCTAACTTCTCAGAAACATAGCGACCGCAGAAGCTGAGGTGTTATGATCGTGAGTTTATGGCCAGTGATGTTTCCGTCAAGTCATGGATCCGAGTCCTTATGCCACTAAAGACCCATCGTTTTGCAGGGCTGATCATATTAAATCTGCCGATGTTCAATATCCTTTTGTTGGAACGGTGTGGAAATTCGAGGAATGAGGTGCTAGCTCAAGCGTTGTCCTCGTCACTCATCCGAGACTGAAAATTGCGAATTACGTCCCCAATGGTATCCTAAGTACGACGTTAATAAAACAATTAATCTCAAAAATACAGTGTAGAAAACGGAAATAAAATGTGATGAGTTTTATATTTCAATAAGAAATATCATTTTTTAATTAATTGATTGCTTATTAACGTAGCACCGAGAAGCAATACGAGGACGAAAAGTGAAGGACTTCGTAATTTTAAACCTTGCTCAAGTGACGAGGATGATACTTGAGCTGGCATCTCCCACTAGAAACTTCCACACCACGCCAAAAGGAGGCCTTGGAGCACCGAAGGGCTTAGCGATCGTAAGGGCCCCCTGCACAATAGATCTTCACTGGCAATTAGTTTCGAGTTCACTACTATGACAGTAGGCTTCTCTGGCCTCCAATGTTTTAATTAATATACCTATTAGTTATTTATTTACATATTGATTAATTTTTTCAATTAAATTTTCTCTTTTAAGTATATACTTCAGATTTCTATAAAAAGCAAGGGGGGAGGACGATGATTTGTAATGTCTATCTATGTCTTTCTTATTGCATATTATAACATTAATGATTCAAATCAAAGTATTACTTTGCAGACTGTTTATGTCTGTGTAAATATTATTAAAGGTATAATGCATGCAATATTCAGAAGCCACGATATAATTATGGAATTAAAGTACTGAAAGATCGAATCTGGAATCTAAGCAATGAGCTTGGGCGAATGAAAGGATTTACAAGAGTAGATTTACCCAAAAAATACCTCATAATTTATTATAGCAACATCACTAGAAGGGAGCCTTATGAATTTAAAAGTGACAGCATTCCCATTTATTATATTTTACTGTTTTTAAAACATGCCTTTTTTTGAAAAATAAAAATATTCAAGTACTTCAAGAATTTTTATGGATTCTAACGTTGCTATCATCACCCAGTAGTATATTTTTTAATTGCTATTTAGAGATACGTTCTTTTTTCTTAAGTGTAACCTACATTTCCAAGGCCAATTCTTTGTTTGAACGCGAACCTTTGTTTAAACAATGCCAAATTATCTTCAACTCGGGTGTGGACTCATATTTTCCCCTTCGGAAGATATTTTTATTTGAATTCTGAAAGTGAAAAGTACTTTATCTCTAAATTCGTTAAAGAAAGCAACATATTTCTCTCATAAGCGACATAGATTTCTCTTTTAAATCAGTTACAAAAAAATGATAACTTCATTAATTTCAAAAATCAGGAACGATCTATGAGAGGTCATTCGATATTTTGAAAGGGCAGTTAATGAGGATGGTATCTCAGGTAATAAAACAAAACATATCAATTCCTGACAATGTGTCCGGAAGGAATGAAAAGAGAAGAGTCCGCTGACCCTAATAGCTTTTGTGGAGATATTTAGGGAAGTCATATTCGACTCAGCAATCTCAGCTTTGATCTTTAATAAAAAAAAATATAAAGCATTACAAAACTGATAAAAAGTTACGCAAAATACAAATTTACCAAAAAGAGTTCTAAACCTAAAAAGGATAACAAGAAAAGTAAATTAAAAACTCTAAAAAGGTGTACAGACCAGAGATTGAAAATAAACTAAACTACGAGTAAACAAAAAGAAAAACCAATAAGAATTATTTTATAACATTTTTAAATTCTGCAAATCGCTTAATATAGTTAAAGCTGGGTTAAACTTGTTGTATTGGTCAAATTTTCCTCATACAGAAAAAGGTTTTAAAATGTTATCCAACTAAAAAGTTCAAAAGATCTCAGATAGAAAATAGGAGAAAAATCTTAAGTAAGATACTATTCATAACAGAGAGTTGTAAACAAGATATATCTCATAAACAAAGAATAAAATAATTATAAATTATTAATCAAAGGATTAAAATAAAAACTTATTTGAGAAGAATAAAAATAAACAAATCGTGCAAGCAAAATGTGAAAAAACCGCTTAAAATGCTCGAGAGAGAAACTGAAAAACGGAAGCGGATATCACTTTAATCTATCAGAGTACAATATAATGTATATTAAAAAAATATTTTATAAAATAAAATTACTTCTTTTTATTGAAAAATATATTAAAACTATATATTAAAAATATTTAATAAAATAAAACTTAACAAATAAAAATTACATTTTTGCAGAGATATGTAGCTATGTTTTGAATTGCTTTAAAATAAAACTCAAAGGGAAAAAAGCTTGTCGACGAAGTTTGTGAAAATAATCAAGCTTTTTGTAAATGTCATGTATATTAGTCACGAGTCAAATATTACGTAAAATATAATTGTGTAAGCAATGCTACTGAAAATACCAAGACTTAAGGAACTAGTCCAAAATGGTACCTTATGAATCTTTTAACAAAGTTTGTTTCTCTTATCACAAATATTATTAAAAATTTTATTATCTATTTTTAAAAATATTCTGAAATTCAGATTTATTAATATTATTGTTTGTTTGCAACAACTTTAAATACTCTGGATAAAAAGGTAAAAATGGCTTCCTATCTTTTTTATTATTGTTTTGAAAAGTTATTATATCATTAATATTTATCTAAAGATTTTAAAAATATTACATTCATAATTATGTGAATAAATATTATCTAAACAATTACCTGTAAGCTTAACTTGAGGTATACCTTCAATCTGTTTATACATTTTATTATTAAAAATTATAAAAAAAATTTAAGACTAACTTAACTAAATAATCAAATTTTTCACACACAATGACCTTATTAAAATTTAATTTCATTGATGAATATAGATGTATACTGAAAAATTATGAAAGAATAATTTAAAATACTTAAAAAGACAAAAAGCCAGTAAGAAATGTAAAAATAAATTAAAAAATAAATGAAAATATGGAACCCAGCAAGTCAAAAAGCAATTTCGAGCTGAGGACTGAATAAGCGGGATTAAACTAGTTTCATGGTACCAACCTTCCCCCTTTGCGACTTGGTAGGCTGTATTGGGAAATCCATAATCCAAAAGAGTTCAATGATAAAAAGATGCAAAAAAATTCAGCGATAAAAATTGCAAAAATAAAATCTATAATTCTAAAAATTATCAACAAATCAAAGTATAAAACTTACTTACAAAAATTCAAAGAAATGAAGATTCAAATATGTGAGTAGAAAGGTGTAATATTCTTTAAGCTTCAAGATAGATATCAGATACTCCAAACGAAAAAAAAAAAAAAAAACACGTCATCACCATATAAATTCAAAAAAGATTTAAACCGTTGTTTGGTTGGTAATAAAGTGTAAAAGGATGCATACTATTGGTTGGTAATATGTTGTTTGGTAAAGGAGTAGAATGGTCCAGAGAGTGAGTAAAAATAATAAACTGTGTAAAAGTAAATAAATGAATTCTTCACAGCTAGACCACTAACAAGCCGACTTGATGGACCTAATGTTGTGTGGTGGATTTGAAAATGGATCACGATCCGCAAAGATGTTTTAATGTATTTGTGATGTATATAAGTATTTAAGAAATTTATTGGATAATCATGATCTAAACAGTTTCTGAAGAATTTTTTAATGTTATTAAACTTGTCTATTTTATGTGTGGTTAATTTGTTATTACATAATAAAAAGTTTGATAAAATATTCCTATAAATAGATATGCGTAATTGCTGTTCGAAAAAGGTATTTTGTTTACTCAGAATTCGAATCTCTCTCTCTTTCATCATATATATTACTAACCAGTCAATAATCAACAATTTGCAAATCAAGATCCAGAAATTCTACTGTATTAGAATTAAAATTAGTTTTTAATAATTTGAGGTAATCAGGGTAAAACGAAACATTTAGTTTAAATTCCTCAGTTTTACCCAAAATAATTAAATCATCTATGTATATAACGATAAAGAAAGTAAGAATCATTATCAATGTGTTGTATTTCATAAAAATGTAAGTAAAAATTGGCCAGGCAATTACTAGCTGGACCTTCTTGAAAGAGACCTTTAATTTGCTTATAAAGAATCTGGCCAAAAACTATAAGATTCTCTTGTAATACAAGTTTAATAAGAGTATTGAATTTTCTTCGTTTTATTGTTTGATTAAAATGATATTTATCGCATAAAACTGCAAGAACCCTAATTAAATCTTGAATATCTATTGAATTTAAAAGGTCTTCAAAATCACATATCCATGTATAGAGAATATCTCTCGTTCCTTCATGATCTGAACAATTTCAAAGCTGTTTTTAATAATAGCAATTTTTTTAATATTATCAATAGACTTTTGAAGAATTGACTGTAAAAATTTGTCAGATTTAGTGATATAGATGTTATAGCCATTCATAATACTTTGAAATTTTACCGGATATATATATGTGTGTGTGTAATGATTGAATTTAAAAAATGATTTAGTTTCCTGATCTTTGTCATTCTGTAATCCATTAGAAACAATTCATCCTTATTTTTAGATGCAATTCCAAATTATCCTTCAACTTATATGATCACGCGACCAAAAAGTCTGCTGAATCATCTTGTCCCATGGTCGTAAATCTATAGCAATTCTATAGCACTAGAAGGTGTGTCTCCAACAAAAGCCCGCAGAATCCCTTCATTCTATACCATATGATTACCAAGTAATCTGAATAAATCCTTCTTTTTAAATTTAAAGGTAAAACTTTCATCTGTAACCAAGGCCGGCGAAGCTACGTCTTTCACGTTTTCTCTCTTTCGCATCGGTCTTGATGGCCGAATCCGCACTGCTCATATCCTTAAATTAATTATGCATTGTTATAACTTTGTATACATGATAGCGTTCCTCATCTGTTTGTAAAGTTGCTTCTCTCTCATTCAAGAATAAATAGACTACAGTCAGAATTGGTTATGCGATTATTATAGCTATGACTTTTCTGTTATTCTTGTTACTCACCCATTTAAGAATACTTTATCGTCTTATTATAGCCATGACTTTGAAAGAGTCGCCTTTTTAATGACTTCATTATAGAGAAAAATTTATACTCCTTTCTTAGAATACGAAAAATAATAACTCAAATAATTTTAAAAATTGATACATTATATATATATATATATATATATATAAAAATTAGAATATCTGTTTGTTTGTCTATTATACAAATTTACACCTGTAGATTGATCTCTTTAAATTTTCTGAGAGTGCTTCGCTGATGTGTGGAAGGAATAGTAAACAAATTCCCAACATTTTTTTTTCTTTTCGACTTTGTTTATTGGCGGTATTTTTATGCCTCCTCTTCCTCCCCTCCTTTTCCCTTTTCACCATTATCTTGTGTTTTCAAGCAAATGCAATACTTCCCCCTCCCTCTAACGTTTTCTGTTCAAAAGATTTGCATTTGCATCAATTTTCTTAACGCGATTTGATTTTTGAAATCGGAATGTAATAACAGTAATAGAATAACAGTTTTTGTTCCAGACCAAATAGATGTTAATGAAAGGAAGAATTCGTGTGTGAACGGCATATCGCTAAGATGGAATCGCCCAGAAGCTCGAAATTTGGTTGGCTGACACTTTGGATAATGACAATGTGCTCCTCAACGAGATTTTTTCGAAATTCGCTTTGGATTTTTTAAAATTCAATGCTGAAGGGATCTGTAAGGATAAT
Source organism: Nephila pilipes (assembly GCA_019974015.1). Classification (NCBI taxonomy): domain Eukaryota; kingdom Metazoa; phylum Arthropoda; class Arachnida; order Araneae; family Nephilidae; genus Nephila; species Nephila pilipes. The sequence continues at coordinate 370,858 of BMAW01084112.1, read as the reverse complement.
TATTTATTACTTATTTATTTGCACAACATATAAGTCTGGCACATATTCCTTCTCATAATTTGTATGGCCTACCTTTGGCTCTATTACGCATAGTTCTGGGGCATAATAAGCCTCATAAATTCATGCTTTATTGACATTCTTACAATTTATAATAAATGAAGTCTTTTTGACGATTTTTATATTTATTCATCTCTAGTTCTATGTTGCAAAATTACAATTCATTTCCTAATGAATCGCAGACAAAAACTTTTTTTTTTTTTTAAAAAAAAAAAGATTTTTTTAGTTTTGCAACATGATTTGTATGTTCTGTTTATGTTAGGTCAAACCCTGCTGTTTGTTCAACGTGAAACTAGATCTGATAAAATTACTGCTAATTAAACGTGTAGATTCATGGAAAATATCATAAACAATAATATCGAGGAAGAAATAATAATAGCGATGTACGTGCTGAATTCAGAGACGGCAGTGTTGAAAATTTTTTTCATCTTTGTTCTGAATGAAAAGCCATTTAATATGGATTATCACGAAATTCTTCTTAATGTTATAATAATAAATAATTATATCATTACTCTATATCTTCATAGTGCAATGTTATAATTATTTATTATTTGAGGTGTTAAGCTATTCTTTTACTTGTAGATATTTTACATTGTTTATCATATTAGAACAATTTATTGATCATGTATAACTTTGTTTAAGAGCTATCTTTGCTCCACAAAATAAAACTGTAAATTTAATAAATTTTCGGATATATTGGCTTTTGCCGTGCTAGATGTAGGCTCTCAATAAATATGTTTCATGCTTCTAGGCGAATTGTTGGGTTTTTAAATTCAACCGTGCTAACATCAAATTATAATTTAATTCTATAATGCATAATAGTAACTTGGTATCAAATACTTTGTTAATGAGAATAATTATTAAATGTTTTACACTAGTTACATTAAAGCAAATTACCCCATTAATTTTTTAAAAACTCATTTAAACTAATAAATATAAATTAAAATATAAATGCAGGTATTTTTACATAATTATTTAATAATTAAAATGAATTTAAGTCTAAAGGACTTGAAATATTTATTTGATTCTACTGGTTCATAAATGGCGCTACGAGTTATAGATTTGGGAAATTTCGTGTTAATTTGATTATTTTTATAGGATTAAATTTAATTATATCAGGAAGATAAAATATTTCTCAAAAAATATTTTAGACTTTATTTTATTGTTGATTTTGATATATTTGGTTATTTGATTATGGTTCACTCGATCTTTGTTTACAATTAACAGTCTTCGGTTTGCTTCCAAATGTGATATTATTGAACAATCAACCCATGCACTACAGTTGATGCACTACCTTTTTAAGGTATGTATTTATATCTTTTGTGTCTGTTGCTTCTATTATATGATGTGTAACATACATAAAAATATAGTAATTCCTTTGTTTGCGTGATTTTCTTACGCGGCTTCACTTTACCGTGCTTGAGGCTACCGCGATAGCCGACTGGCCATGGCCATTATCTCATAGGCAGAGTTGTTTCCGTCTGATCGCTAATTTGAGTCCTGATACCTCTAAAGAGCCGTTGTGAAGTAGGGCAGATGCATGTTATATCTGTCGATGGTCAATAGAAAGGTCTGTTGAAAATAGCTCCCATGTTGTTACTAAATGTAACGTTAATAAACAATCAATCAATATTAAGTACCGTCTTAGTAATTTGTTCAATTACGATTTTGTTTCTGCGGCTGTATTTTTGAACGAAATTGCGGTTTGATTATGAAAGCAATAAGTACTCCTACGGGCTTTCTAATACTTTTTTTTTTTTGTCATTTTACAAGTTCGACGAGGGCGAGAATTAAATGATTGATGAGCTCTAGTGAGCTACCATTTATGCTCAAATTGTCGCAATCAAGTTTAAATCAGCAGCAATTAGAATAAAAACTAAAAATGGTGACTAAAATACCATAAATCAAAAGAATAGATAAAAAATAATAAGAACTAATGAGAACAATGCTGCTGTATGGAAACTCCAGGATCGATAATGTAAGTCTTACGACTAACCGAGAACAAAATTACAAATTTTTGATTAAATATTTTTAATTATTTAAAAATTATTATTAAAATTTAAATTACTTTTGTGGATGCTTCAAAGATAGTGAATGTTCTATTGTTTCGGGTGCATTGTGGAAATGTAAAAAACATCTGTGTTTTAAATATCGGATTATTATGGTTCTATATTGCATTAAAAATGTTTCTAATTAGATTATTTAAATTTAGTTAGAATGAGATATGAGATCATGCATGCTCAAATGAAGCTTATGGGCTTAAAACAGCAGTGGTGACTTCAGTGTCAGACTATATTTGAAACGAGATGTACTCTCTGTATAAATAACAGTTCTATATATACTCTTTCAATAGATTCTAGGAAGGTTTTTCTCGTAAAAAAGGCTTTCTTCATAAACGTTAACGTTTAACTCATAAAAAACTTTTTTTTACTGCCCATGAAATTTTTATTCATAAAAACATTGAAAGAAACACTTGTTCTTCCAGAAAACTATGACTGTCATGATTTACTTTTGGAGAAAGTGGTAATTCGTAAAGCAATATCTCGAAAATACTTACTCACTAAGTATTCGGCGTAATGTATACATTGTAACAAAATGGGAACATAATTATTCAAATTATCGCCACGGTTGGCGAGATTCAAAACTTCTCTCTTTCTCTTCGCAAGATCGATGGGCGTCATAAACTAATAAAAGTTGCGAGGTTAGTGAAATACGAATATCACTGGTCGTTATTCATTCGTCAAGTTAATGAGCAAATAAACACTCGAATTGCTTAAATAGACGTTGGGGTTAAGTGTCAGAAGCGGTTATTTACCCACCCGTTCTGTTGGAGAAGAATAGAGAGAATTTACCCCTTTTTTTCTTTTTCAGACGAAAATATCATTAATTTTAAAGTAGAATTATACAAATTGCCTAAAGTCAAGTTACAATAAATGTTTGCAACTTTCATTCCATTTAAAATTTGTTTTCCTGAGAACCTAAATAGTGTTTAAAAAATTTCATTAAAAAAGGAGGAAGGGGAATTCAGAGAGAGTGAGAGAGAGCAGATAAAATTTACTTTCATGTATTAATAATTGGATAAAAATATATTTCGTTACACAAAACGATTCTTTTAATTAAAATTAAACTGATCGCAGATATGTAAGCTACGTTTATTATGGCACTTTCAAAAAGTGAATAACACATCGATCAATAACTCCCGAGTCTAACATTGAAAACAACATTTTTTTTGCAAAATTTTTTTTTTTCGCAAGAAATCTTTTTTGTTGCGAGTAAATAGCGATAAACAGCTTTCTGAATCATCGACTCGTTGCTGTTTTTGTTCCATCGAAAGCAATCGCGGCACCCACTTGGAAAAAACCTTTTTCACTTCACTTCAAAAAACCTTTTTCCTGGTCCGATCGACTTAAAATTTTGACACGTTTCAAGCAAAGGTTAGTACTCTAGAAAGACCTGGTTACTGGTTTACTACGAGCGCCATCTCTGGGTTAGTCTTGGGAGTTATTGATCGATGTGTTATATATTTTAAGTTTTCATCGAATTCTTCTCAACGTACAAAATTTTTTTTGTTGCCTTTACTTTGTATTTTAACAAATCATTTTCTCCTGCTTGTTTAATCTGAAAAAAAGGCTTTAAAAATCTTATTCTGATTAAATAAGTCTTTTTTTTTTTTTTTTTTTTTTGATAAAAAGAATAAGAAAGAAAAAGTTAGAACGAAGGAAATGGCAAGTAAGGAAGCGAGCGAAATGTATTCTGTTTCCCCCTCCTACCCCCCAAAAAAGTACACTAGGAGAGACATTAAAAGGTTTTTACCGAGAGAGAGAGATGATAAATAGGCAGAAACGAAACCATATCTGGGAAATGGAAAGATTTTTCTAGAACATTCAATGAAGAACAGGAAATGATGCTATACAATCATATTAAGAACTTGGATAGCCATTTCATGCCCTTAAATAAGTAAGAGTTTTTGCAACACGACTATTAATATGCAGAAGAATTGAAAATGAAGCACTATTTCAATAAAACAAAGAAAATATTAGGAAAGACTTTTATTACGTTTTATAAAAAGACATAATGAGCTGCGATTAAAGAGAGCTGAATGTACAAGCATACGAAGAGGAACAGGTTTCAATAAGGAGCAAGTGCGATAAGTTGAGAGAAATTAACTGAATTAATGGAAAAGGATAGCTTAAAGCGCAAAAATGAACTCGAACGTCTTAAGACTTGTTGAAAATAAAAGCAAAAATGGAATTAAAATCTGGAGATGGGGGGAAAGGGCAAGAGACTCACTGTTTCACATGCGGTAAAAACTTTGAAAAAGACTAGATTCAGTATAGGATTTGAAAAGGTTGGGCTCGCGAAGATTGTGCCGATCTTCATGGAAACAATCTATTTTATGAATGTAATCTTTGTTTTATCAAAATGAAGTAAACAAAGAATGCCTTTTTGTTTAATATAAATTGTTAAATTTTTAAAAACTGATATTTTTTAAAAAATTTATCATTTATATTACTTCCTGATCATGTATCAACTTAATATTTGGATCTGTAATTTATACACAATAATTCTACTTAATAATAAAAAGTTGTTTGTTAACTCAAAAGTAAATATTTTTCTGCATAGATTTTTCATGTTCGATACAACCCTAAACAAATAAAATCGATAAAAAAGTAATGTCTAAAAAAAGCGTAAGAAAATAATTGAAATCATTCTCAGGAAGTTATGCTCAGATAAGAATTGTGCTCAGGTAGAGTGAGCGATGATCGAGAGAAATAACGGGGATTACAGAAATCAAATGTTACTGAGCCTCGTTTAGAGTGCTGAGGAGATAATTCACTGTGCTCGCGTAGTTTGAATGACGAAATAACGAGGGCTTACGCGAATAAAATGTAACTGAACCTGGTGAACTGTGCTGAGAAAATCGTATAATGTGCTTAGCTAGAGTGAGTGAAGATTGAAAAAAAAGACGAGGTCTTAGGAGAAAGTTGGGTGGTATCGGACACCTAAGCTTCTTCTTTATTATAAAAGATTTTTACAGCTCAGTTGGACCAAATAACATTCCATACAAAATTTTATTGTTCTATAAGCACAGCTCTTGAAAGTCTTTTTTCTACGATAAAATTTTTTTAATTATTTTTTTCACTCTTTTTATAGACATTACATTTTTTTTTATATAAAACAAAAATTAATGATATTTGGACAATGAATTTAATTATTGTATCTTGCGGCAAAAGTATATGAAAATAAATTGTATTCTGAACATAAATACAGATACAATTTAATCATTTTAAAGAAAATACTACTGCCCCATACATTAAATTATATAAACTGCTTACACACAAATATTTTTTTTTCAAAACAGAAACAATTATAAAATATATAATTAAATTCATGATATATTTGTCAATAAGTTTTAAAAAATAAGCTCGTAAGAAACATAGCTGATCAACATTTTTGTCTCGTTATTGTGATCTAATTTGTGTATTAGACAATCCCACCGCGTAGAAAAAGTTCTTTTGATTCCGCACCTATTAAACCACCAACGAGTATTAAGGTTCCCGTTTCCCGTCTACCGGCCATTTTGATTTCGTGAACGTAATGTTGATACTATGGAATTTCTGCTACGTCCTCAAATCTATATCGTCCTCAAATATCTTCATCATTTACAGGTGCACTTTTTTGCACCTGTAAGAGCAAAAAATGATGAAGGTTTGTGCGAAATTGCATTTCTCTTCCGAATTAAAAAAAAATATTTTTAAGCCTATTTTAATATTCAGTTGGGAGTTCCCAGGTTTATAAAAAAAATATTTCAAGAATCGGAAGGGGAGGATGTATAATTTTGTAGAAACATTCATTATTTTTTTGTTCTTCCATATGCACTTTATTGCATTAAATAGATAAAATAGTCTAGATTTGAGGACGAAAGTAGAAATTTCGCAGTAGCAAAATTACGTTCATGAACTGGTTGGGAGCCTTAAAGAATCGTGCTATATTTGAATATATTTTCTTCATAGATTTTTTTTTGTTGCGAATACTACATTTCTTTTCTTTTTAACAATTGTATTGATATTCTTAATTTTCTTGTGCTAGATCCAGGTTATCATGTATTTCTATTTTGTTTTAGTTCAGAAGTATAGTCTCTTTTTCATGGATAACATAATTAAAGAAATCGAAGGACATGCACAGGACATACCGAAAATACTACTGAAAGTGACGTTTATAATTTCTGTTTCAATCTAGTTGACCTCACAATGTACTGTTTTTAATACACTAAAATAAGCGTTCTATTCATTCGATAATTTTATTTTCCACTGCAATTTTATTTAATTTATTAAAACAAGTAAAATCGCAGCTAAGCACAACAAAATACAAAAAGTTAATTAGTTTTATGTATGTAAATTTTACCGATAAGAACAACATAGAGCTACTGGTAATAATTTGAGACTAAAATTTGTAACAATCGGTATTGCGGTTCCCAGTACCGAAGTTAGAAAAGGGATCTATGAGGTCGGGTGTTGTCTCTTTCAGTTGACCATAATTTAGAATTAAGATAGCCAATAGATCTTGCGTATCTCTAAGAACAGTGGATTCCATGGTGTCGATACCGCCCATTGGTGGGCATTAAAGAGATCTAAGGGGCCGCTTTGGGGGTCCAATGCTAATTTAAAGGGCGTTGAGAACCTGTTGTCACCCCTTAGGTAATACTAGCAAGAACGAGCTGAAAATCTTGATAAATTCAAAAAATAATTAATACAGTTCGAAATGTCTTTTAAGTAAGATCAGACTCTAAAGTATTGTTACATTATAACTTTGTTCCTATTACCTGGGGCCGCGGTAGCCTAGTGGTCAAGGTCGTGGATAGCGGCTGGCGGTTTTCGTTCAGTCGCGGGTTCGATCCTTGGCCACCAAAGACCCGCCGTGTAGCCGGGGCTGATGCACGTTAAATCTGTTCGGGGCCCAAAGTCCTCCCGTTGGCGTGGTGTGGATGTTAGGAGAGGGGGGGTGCCAGCTCAGGTGTCGTCCTCGTCACTTGACCGTGGTTCAAAATTACGAGGTCCGTCGCCAATAGCCCTCGTGTTGCTTCTAGTGCGACGTTAATAAAAACTAAAACTAAAACTAAATTGTTCCTATTACCTTCTTGATTAGTTCATGAAAGAGTGACAGAATGCGCAATGAGCTACAGTGTGTCTAGGTAAGTTCCAGATCAATAAAGCATTTATTGAAAAGTTTGCATAGGTCACGACAAGATTAAGGCTCTCGAAGACAGGCCACCACTATCTTCAGAAAGTAATCTTAATCCTGTAGAGTTTCCTACTTTTCTTCTCATTACTAGATTATTGCTTTTAAATTACTAAGGATTAGATGCAGCCAAAAGTGTGAAAAACGGAGTATTTCTGAATGATAACTTATTTTTCCAATTTTTGGAAGTATTTTTAAGCACTTATTAAAAATTTGAAAACTTAGAAGTACATTAATTTCAAGAATGGGTTGAATTTTTCTTTAATTTTTTTTCCCGAAAAGGGGAGTTCTCAATTTTTTTTCTCGAGAAATAGGAGGTAGACCAAACAAGGAAGGGAAATTATACTCTAGAAAAACATTAATTTAATCAAAGTCTTAAGAAATAGCATAGCTATTAGGTCTTCGTCTGGTATTTATATTTTTAAAATTTGTTTTCAGATAACAACTATAAACTTTGCTGCAAATTTTTTTGATTAATCTATCATTTTCTTCTTTTACTTCTTCATTTCTCTCTCTTGTGCTTACATTTAATTAATTTTCAGTTTTTAGAAAAAGGAATTTTTTCAAAAAAAAAAAAAAAAAAAAAATAGAAACCTCGAAATTTAATTGTTTGAGTCCCTCTCTCTCTTCAGTCTCGGTCTCATAATCTGTATCCAACGGCGGAGTTGTGTAATTCCCTCCGAGGGGAAATGCTTTCTCTCTACGCTACAATAAAATAATTCTGTGAAAATGAAATGATCTCTTCGACTGTTTTAAAAAAATAATTAAATAGTACTAGTTAAAAGAAAGTATTTACATATATATAGAAAATAAATTTTGGAATAATGCGAATAGACAGAGTACAAAAATAGAATTTTTTTTATTTTGTGATGATTATTTGAACTAAAAATATTTTGAAAATTTTGCTAAGGAGTCTAAATATTGCAAGCTAAAAGCAAAGCGAATAATTCTGCCAAAGCATAAAAAAGTAGCAAAGAAAATTCATCAAGGTCAAAATATTCGTATAATTATAGATAACTAACGGATTTATATAATAAAAAAAATTAACAAATTTGTCTTAAAGAAAAAAAGAAGAGAAAAGCTTCACAAGGTCATTTTTAAGTAGGAAAACAAATGTAAATAACTGTACTTTCCATTTCCCCCCTCCCTTCGTTACTTCGTTCGAATGTTTCGACGATTAATTCTTTCTATAACTTTGTCAATAAACAGATTAATACAATAACTATAATGGTAAATAAGAATAAAAAATAGCGAAATAAAAATGAAGTTAAGACCATTTTGTATTTAGTTTTATAAAATAAGTATATACATTTGCGCTTAAGTTCCCGCGGTGTTAGAATTTACAAAGCTTTTAAAATGTCTTTTATTCCTAAAAAATGTGTATTATAATAATTGAGCTATAAAAAATTTACAAAATGAAAGCAAAATGCAATGGTCTCTGTATTAATATTTCTCAAGTACTTTATTTATAATTTTAATAATAGTAAACCGAATCTAATTGTTAATTAATTCAAATTTAATTCAATATCCTTCTGTTTATTTTTCTTTATTTCTATTTATTCAGTATTTAATGTCACTAAAAATTGAATGAATTTATCTCCATTAGAATTACAACTATTAAAAGTATCAAAAGAAACAAACACATAAATTTAATAATACACAGTGCATCAGCGAATTTTAGAAGAATTTAGACTAATCATATACGCAAGACTGGATACGTAAAAAGAAATACTGACAAAGGACTGTAAATGTTTTTTGGTTTTTGATTCACAATAAGTCCCACTAACTTCAATGCATTTGTTATAACTTTTTAATAATGATTCGAATGACTATCCCAGTTCACTTTGTGGAAGCATGCTTTTGAGCTGTTTGTATATTGGTCACAATACCATCATAATAACCTTTTTACAACGTTTTTCTGAATTTCACTTGGTGTGTGTGTGTGTGTGTGTGTGTGTGTGTCATCAAATTTTCGATCGTTAATTTAACCAACTTCCCATCAAGCTAGAGCTTTGAAATTTTGGGAATCGTTCGTACTCGCCTAACAATGCAATATTTAGACGTTTGCGATAAGTTTTAATTAATATTTTCTTTAATAATGCAGTTTAGCCCAATCACTTGGCGCGATTTCAAAAATTTGCTCCAAACTTGGCTGGTTTTTATTTATTATTATTATTATTTTATTTTTTGTTTAACTTAAGTCCGTAAAACGGAACAGGGTAGCCACATTTAGCAAAATATCGCTAAGTAATTCTTGTCGCCAAGGGTGGTTGGGTAAAAATGCATTCCATTCATTTAATTTACCGGATGAATTAATTAATTTTAGTTAGTTTTAACGTTTTTATGTATTTCACTTGGTGTGTATCTGTCTGTGTGTGTATCACTGTGTCATCAAGTTTTCTATCGTTAATTTAACCAACTTCCCAGCAAGCTAGAGCTCTGAAATTTTGGGAACTGTTCTTACTTGCCTAACAATGCAATATTTAGATATTTGCATCCAGTTTTAACTAATATTTCAATAATTTTTTTAATAAACTTTGCCGCCATATAAAAACGTTGGTTTTTAATTCGAATTATTAACTTTATTTTTAGGAATAAAGAGAAGTTTCAGGGTGCTAAAACGGTGAAGACAGTGGATGATTCAACACACATCTTGAGACTTATTTTGTGCCAACAATCTACAAACAATAAGAGAGTTGTGATTGAGTGAATTATTTCAAGGCACAAACTCCATTTGTTTTCATCCCAAAATTCTGGACGATTTCTGGCTATCAAACTCATCAATGATTGTTCGTCCAGTTGAAATGAATATTTTTTGAGAATAATACCCTTTTTATCGAAGAATTTAGTGAGTATTATTTAAATTTTTTTCTTGCATTTATAGTTTGTTTTGTGGTGAGATTTTTGACTTCCAATCCACACACTTCATCTCATTGTTTTCGGGTCATATTGAAAATACCGTGTTTCATCATCTTTAAATATTGATTTTAAGAAGCTAAATCATTTTCAGTAGCTGTATTGACTTCTCCGCAATGTGCACTTCTCATTGATTTTTGTTGGTTAGTTAAAGTGTGTGGAACAAATGTAGCACAGACTTTGTTGATGTTCAAATAATCTTCCATCATTTTCAATGACACTCATGGATTGTCTGCCACGAAATCAAACACTTTTTCAATGACGTCGGGTGCCCTAGATGAACTTCTTCTTCCGATATGTTTATCATTGTCTAGCTCATCTCATCATCCAAAAATGTTTGTACAACGGGAAAAAATTTAATCTACTTAAACACAAATAATCTTAAGCTTGTTTCGTCAATTTGTATGTTTTGGTGTTTAAATTTAATTACAGCTCTTTGTTCCATCTTCATAATTCAACATGAATCTCTAATACTTCTAAAATGGATTGTATATCTTTTGAGTTAGTTAAACAAATGTGCAGTATTTTTTGCTATGCTCCAAAAGACGATTGAGGTTCATCACACATGTGCGATGTAACGGTTGAAACAACAAAATACTGAGATCTAGAGCCAGTCTCAAAAATTCTTTGACACTATGTGTAGAATAAGTTTAATAAAAGTTAAATTACTATAATCTTCAAATTTATTTAAACAAAAATATTGTGCAATAGTTAAATATAATTTAGGAATACCAATTAAATATACGATTCCTTTTATTAAACACAAATGAAATATGTCTTTTTTTTATTCTGTATGAAATAATAATTTCTACACTTGTGTCTGTTGTGTGTGACTATATAAAATAGTCATAAAAATAATTAATAAATGCGTATTTAAATACCTTTAATTTTGCAAATCTTAGAAATATATAGAAATTAAATAATTTCATTTATTATAAAAGTTCTAATGCTACAAATTCATCAAATTGTTTTGGCTTGAATTAGTATAGTTACACCCAAAGTTACTCGAGAATAAGTCTGATGGACTTTTTAATTTTGAACAATGATCAAAGGCCGAGGATGGTACCTGATTTCGAAACTTCACTCTTCTAATTTTCACACCATACCTATTTAAGTACTCATACAGTTTAATTCAATGGGCAGTGTAGCTCCTGCCATTTCTCACTGATATATTTGATATCAGGTTTTCGTTGATTGATTGTTGATTAACGCCGCATTTAGAATTAGGCACGAGAGGTATTGGTAATGGACTTCGTAATTTTGAACCTTGATCAAGTGACAAAGAATCAATGAAATCAAGACACGAACCCACGACTTCATTCATTCGCTTCCAGTCGAGAAGCTGTCTTCCATACAAACTGCGGTATTAATTCATCATAAGTTGTTGGCGATAATTTGCCGCGTTTCTAACACGTTGATTGGCTGTCTTTTTGCCATTCACAGCTTAGGATAATTATTAAAACTCATGAAATGTCGAAAAGAATAAAAATCGCGATTGTTTTAATTATATTATTTGTAAAATAATGTATCATCTCTTTCCCGATATCTTTTAGTGCTATGTACTATAATTTCCGTAATATTGTTTTGTATAATATAATTTTTATCGCACGTCTTATAAAATCATTTGGTAGCGAAACGTATTATTTATATTTTTATATTATCTTTTGTGCTGTTGTGTAGAAATGGTTTTCCGTAACTCTAATCCCCAAAAATATGTAAAAGAAGATTCGTTTAAAAAATGTGAAATAAAATGTTATCACGGTTTCAATTTGTCTCCTGTATTATTAGGATTTTTGGTAATTAAGCGTGTTGCTTCGAATTTACATTAAGATAGTTCAAAGTGAAACAAGTTTTGCTCGTATTTGAATTCGATAGTATAGAATTAATTTGTTCTGTATAAAAACAAGAATTTTATTTTCTTTGTATTTCACATCGATCAAATACAAATTATTTTTGGAGGAAAATTAATTACATTATTTAGCAATGTAAGAGTGGTAATTTATCTAGGATTTCAGTTATCTAGGAATCAGTAATAATTTATCTAGGATGACCCAGAATTACTTCTTTCTGCTATCATTATTAAACTTATTTAAAATATTTATGAGTCAATGGTCAAATGAATAGAAAGCAAATGTGATGATAGTACAAGTCATTTAATTCTGATCTATGAATATTCAAAGGTCAATCCTTAGCCTTTTGTATCTGCCGATGTAGCAGCCTGAGGATTGAACCTCCTAGAATAACCGAGTATTTTTCTTTCCGAACCAATCGGGTTAGAGTTCTTAGTAGATTTAGAGATGAGGGTTCGATTCACCGACCCTGCACTGAATCTTTCTTGGCCGTAATCTGATCATTACTTACACTTGTTAATACAATTATATTACTTAGTTTATAAGTTCCATTCCCTCTCTCTACTTTCAAATTCGTATAAATTCTCCGATGCTTATAAATGCAATTTCTTATTCCTACACTTAAATCAGTTTAATCTAATCTACATAAGTCACATTTCATCAATTGGGGGATATTTTCAATTCAAACAACATCACATGAAAATCCAAAGTGTCAATTGAAGAGGGAAAGATAAACCCCACGTAGTGAAGCCCATGTTATAAGTTAGTGTCGCATATTTCTCCTATGATGTTATGGCATTTCTTTGGGAAATGAATAAGCTAATTCATAAATTCAACAACTAACTTTTTTTTATTCGAAAACTTTTATGAAATCTGCATTCTTAATAATAAATAAAAAGATTACGACGGTAACGAATCAATTCCTCAATACTTAAATTTTTTGTAATCCATTGAGGAAGTCCTATTTCAATAACCACCAACATTTTGATTTTTACACTCCAAAGTTACGACATTTGATTACTTTTATTCCATAATATAGCAAGTTTCTAAGTATATCAAAATATTTGTTCTTTGGTAAGTGAATATGTAATTGAAATAAGTAATGCACCGCTTTTCAAGACTATCAATCTTACAATTTTCTCTAACACTTAAAACAGACTTTAAAATGTTTTATTCTCAAATTTCCAGTAAATATTTCTTTTTTCCCATTAACTGTATAAAAGAAGCTTATTATTGCATCGCTTTCTGACGCAATTGTTTTACCCGTTCTCGTTTGTCATCTTAAATGTCATTCTAATTACGAATTTAAATTTCAACGTAAATCCAAACAGATATAAAGTAATTAGAATAGTCACAAGCCAATGGTTCAGGAATCTAGTAAATTACGTTTCAAAATATTATTTTTATTATTTATCTAACAAGGGGAAAGCTCTTTACCAGTTCAATGTTCCTGGCAGAAAGTACTCAAAACTTTTATATTGCATCAAAGAATACGCTTACAGTCATTTAACCAGAGAACTAATCTCAACAAACATGTAGAAACGCAAGAAACTCCCGCATCCTTCTCACTAACTCTCCCCCTACTACCATAATCTTATCTCCCACAAATTCAATTACCTGTTACTCTTATATGACTTGATTATCTTTATTCACTCCACTTCTAAAGTTTACTTATTTTGCATAAAAAACTTTTTCATTTGAACGGAAAAAGTTGGAAATTTAGATATACAGTCAGAAGTAAACACCAGGTGCCCTCGTGTTGCTTCGAAGTACGACGATAACAAACAATCGATCAAAGTACGCTTCCTTCTGTTTTTAACAGTAACTCGTCGTATAAAAGGTTTGCTGTGATTGGGATGTCAACTCAAATGTTGACCTCTCATATGATTGGGACTCAAAATTCTGAAGCGTATTGGTTGTGGTTAGCGGACCATGTGATGAAAAGAAATAAACAGCAGAAAAACATGGTCACGTGACATGGTCACGTTGCAGCGTTGTTTCAGTCGAGCAGCATGTTCGAGTCCTGATTTCACTAAAAGACCCATCATACAGGCAGATACGTAGGCCACATGTAGTCCACAACGGATATCTTTACGGCCCATCTAAAATAACAGCACGTAATTTTTTATTACTAAAATACAGTAGCTTAACCTTTGAATTTTCTAATAATTCTATATTATTAATGACAAATCACAACATTTGCAACTGAACTATTACTAGTCGCGTTTAACTGAAACACCCTTTTCGCCAATAACAGCAGAGAATATTTTCGCAGCCGATATCTGCTTTCAGAGAACCTTTTTGATTGATTGTTAGGTGCTCATTGACGTCACATTTAGAAGCAACACAAGGTCTATTAGCAACGAACCTCGGTCAAATGACGAAGACGATAACTGAGCTGACACCACCCTCTTCAAATTTCTAAAACCCGCCTTCGGGACGACTTAGAGTAACTTAATTGACGAACATCAGACCCGCTACACGACGGTTTTTATGTAAAGTTAGGACTCAGAGCCCATGACTACTTTATTATTTATTTATTTTGCGTTAATGGTAAGTGTAGGGCACTGAAGCACGTTAAATCCTTTGTGGAGCAAAGTCCTCACATTAGTATGGTGAGGAGCACACGTGTCATTCTCATCGCTTGAATGCGCCTCCAAATGATGAAATCCACCGTCGATACTCCTTTTTAAAATCACCGCCACCGCCGATTGCTTTTAAGTGCTATTTAAACATTAAAAAAATTCAATCAAACGCTATGTGAGGAATAGAATCCAAATTTGACACATTTTTTTTTTCAGGCAGAATAGGGCTTTAATGTAACTATTACGCTTTTATTTTTAGTGAAGCATTTCTATCGATCTACTTGCAAAGTGTCCGTTTGTATGTAATTCATACAAATGAATTTTATTCCGAATTTGATAAAATTTCGCACACTTGGCCTTTTAAACAAGAGCACACATGATCTCTCTCTCTCTCTCTCTGCATAAGATTTCGAAAAACCACCATAAAATATCAAGAAATCTCTATTTGTAAAAGACTTATAGAAGAAGTTATGTTAAATATTTTTATTCAATTGTTATATGGTTGATCGTCTTAAAATGAAGGAAAAGCTCAAGAAATTTTGGAGTAAATTCAAATTTCATTCCGAGATTCTCAATCAAATACAAAATATTTCTTTTGAACAGGAAGTAATTAACACGCGTACATAAGAATATACGATAGCACCTATGTAAAATTCACACAATCTCAGCAGTTCGAAATATGTAACCTCAGGAACATATACTATACATGCTCTTCAAAATCTAAGCTGATACACAAAGTAGCTCATACCATTCAAAAAATGTCATATTGGATTCTACTTGCCTCTAGAAGCTTTTTCTCACATCTAGGGGCACCTAGTTTTGTCGCCAAATTTGTCAACTAAATGTGTGGCAAAGGTCAAAACTACCTGTTGAATACTGCTTTCTTGCGTTTCTCTTCTTTGTAAAACTATATTTTCCGCATAATAATCATTCCACATGAAAGACAACAAAGTCCAAATTTTCCGCGTAATAATATCTAACAATTTATAAATAGTATGTATATATCATAATCCTCCAATATATTTATCACAGTAGTATAGCATAATCCTCTAATAACATTACTGAAAACGCGAGTGGTTAAAATTCTTTTACTTTTCAAAACACGAGATAATTCATTTTAATGTGTAATCTATATAATAAAGAAGAGTTATTTGTTTTTCTTTGATAAATATATCGGACGTTTCTACTTTTGTCAAAAGAGAATTTTAGAAAGTGTTTTTCTGCAAATGTTAGAGGAATAATTAAAGTTTATATGAGCTAGGCAAGTTAAATTAAGCTAGATATATCATTTCATATCCATCGAAATGCCACCGAAAAAAGAAAATATCGGTCGGAAAAACTCTGCATCTAAAAGGACAAAAAACTATCCGAGCTTCAGAAAGTTCTGAAAAACGGAAACTTTGTCTATAATAGAAATGTATGAAAGCTTCTACGTCTTAGGATACGAAAAACTTAGGTGGAAACAGAGCTGCTATAAACAAGATCGGCATAACTACATCTTCTATATGCCCGAGCAACGGTGTTTTACAGAATATATTTTAGCTACTTTTTTTTATATCACTTCTGTATGAATAAATTCATCATTTCATACTTCGTTTTTTATACTAAAAGGTTCTTTATTTTAACCGGTGAAATATTACAAAATTTTACAGACGCATTACAATAAATGAATATAATTAATACAGGAGATGATTAAAACATACAGGGACATTTTTTCCCATCTTAAAATGAGTTCCATGTTTCAATCCTTGAAGCAAACATGCCTTCAGTGCAGGAAAAAAAA
>BMAW01084112.1:294089-345734 GCA_019974015.1 Nephila pilipes | reverse complement strand
ATATATATATATATATATATATATATATATATATATATATATATATAGAGAGAGAGAGAGAGAGAGAGAGAGAGAGAGAGAGAGAGATTTGTTACTCTTCTGTAACTCACGAATCCACACAATCAGTCAATAAATCAACGTGTAATTGTGTGACTATTGTTTGTGCAAAAGAAAAATAAATATCTATGAAATGGACTTAAATTTAATTAAAACTCCTAACTTCTGCACCCCAACAACGAGAAGACTTTAAAACTCCACGAGAGATTTAGTTCTATTAAAAAGATAAATATTATCCGAAGAATAGTTTGTTTTCAATGATGTTGCACAAATAATTAAAGATAGATCTCGTAGTTTTGAGCCACGGTCAGTAAAGAAAACAATTTGACTGGTACTTTTTATCAGTTAAAAAAAAATTTTGAGGTTTAATTTGTTGAATGAGCAGCAGCCCATTAGTTATTTCGTTTAAAGGGGTTTTGAGGGAATCGGGATTTGAATATCTCCGACACAAACGTTCATAATAATGCTACCGTAGCTTCAACTGGCATGGTCATCTTTTTAACGATCGCAAGATGGTTCGAACCTATGGTATCAATTAAATATATTTCGTGACGATAACTCAAATCCTCATGATTAATTTCGTAATATAGCGAGTATAGTCGACACATTTTGTCTATTTGCCTTCCATCAAAGAGATTTTGATTATTGCTGGTCTGGTACTTTTCTTCCACATGTTAAAAAATAGAAAAAATCTCGATATATTTTCATGCAGAAAAAGTGTACCAATATTATGAATTCAATTAACTATGATGTACACGTACATCCGTTCCTGATATAATATATCCTTAGAAATATTTTACAAACACAATATTTTCGAATATAATATACTAAAGTTAAATATCAATTGAGTATTGTGTTTTCGGAGACAACACGAGTGGAACATAGTTTGAACTTAAAAAAAGGTTCTAACAGAAATGATCGTTATGACAAATTATGAAATTCTCTATAAGCTGGATTAAAGTTAAGTTTTTGTATGATTAGACATAAAACATTCATATGTTTTCTTTACAAGAGAGTTAATATTTTTTTAAAATTTAATTTAATCCTTTTATGTAAATTTCTAAATTTGTGTTCATTTCTTTGCATTCCATGTATGTAATTTTAATACAAGTGGTGTGTTATACTTGAAACACATTTAGTTGTTTTCTTTTGAGCTTTTAAATAATTTTTCGTTTTTGTTATTTTAGCTTTCAGTTCTTAAAGATTTATTCTGTGCTTTTCTTTTTAATATAAAACATTTGTTGGATTTTAGTTTCCCGAATTTTTTTCAGTACTTTTGGTTTTATAACTATTTTTTAAAATTTTATTTTGTTTATGGGAATAGTCAGGTTATGATTCTAGAATAACCCAGCTTTCCAGTCTAAAACCTGTTATAATGTTAAATATATTGTCTTTCATTCTTCTGTCTTTTTAAAACTTTTTTGTTTTTAAACTTTTTTTTCAAAATATCAGGTCAATTGAAAAGTCCCCGGCCTACCATAGTAAAACACATTTTTTTTGGCAAAATTAGTTTTTTTTATTCAACATAATTCCCTTCAAGGGTGATACACTGATTATAGCGACTCTCCAACTTTTCGATACCATTTTTGTCGTACGATTTGTCCTTTGCTTCAAAATAGGCCTCAGTTTCGGCGATCACCTCTTCATTCGACGAAAATTTCTTCCCAGCGAGCATTCTTTTGAGACCCGAGAACAGGAAATAGTCGCTGGGGGCCAGATCTGGAGAATACGGTGGCTGAGGAAGCAATTCGAAGTCCCATTCATGGATTTTTGCCATCGTTTTCACTGACTTGTGACACGGTGCATTGTCTTGGTGAAGCAGCACTTTCTTTTTCTTCAAATGCGGCCGTTTTTCGGCGATTTCGTCCTTTCAAACGGTCCAATAACGCTATGTAATAGTCGCTGTTGATGGTCCTTCCTTTTTCAAGGTAGTCAATGAAAATTATTCCATGCGCATCCCAAAATACAGACGCCATAACCTTGCCAGCCGACTGTTGCGTTTTCCCACGCTTTGGAGCGGGTTCATCGTGTGCAGTCCACTCGGATGACTGTCGATTGGACTTCGGAGTGAAATGATGGAGCCATGTTTCATCCATTGTCGCATATCGACGCAAAAACTCGGGTTTATTACGCTTGATCATCTTCAAACACTACTCCGAATCATCAACTCGCCGTTGTTCTTGGTCAAAAGTGAGCTCGCGCGGCACCCACTTTGCACAAAGCTTTCTCATACCCAAATATTCGTGAATGATATGATGTACACGTTCAGTTGATATCTTTAGAGTGTCTGCTATTTCATTCAATTTCAATTTACGGTCATTCAAAATCATTTTGTGGATTTTTTTTAATGTTTTCGTCGGTAACAACCTCTTTTGGGCGTCCACCGTCTTCGGTGCTCATTTCACCACATCTAAACTTAGCATACGAATCCTTGATGGTTGATTTTCTTGGGGCAGTGTCCGGAAACTCGGCCTCAAGCCAAGTTTTTGCTTCAACTGTATTTTTTCTCTTCAAAAAGCAATATTTTATCAACACGCGAAATTATCCATTTTTTTCACTATAACAAAAGTTGCTTCACTCAAAATGCTATAATTCACAAACTAATGATGCGACAGCTGTCAAATTTATACACGCATCTTTTGAGGGTTAGGGCTAACTAAAAAACATATGGATTTAATTCTAGTAGCGCCATCTATGTGTCAGGCCGGGGACTTTTCAATTGACCTGTTACATATATCTTAATTCCTCAGATTTTTGGTTTATTTTTTTATCAACTTTTTGGAATTATATATATATATATATATATATATATATATGCATAAACTCATTTTCTGTATGTTTGTGGACACAAAATTTGAAAAGTAGTCCTGGATTGACTTGAAATTATTTTTACACAGTTACACAATGTTGTACTTCTAAATAAGAGTGTTTTCATATATTTTATAGCCTGAAGCTTCCATGGGAATGGAAAATTCAAAGCATTTCGCGAGGTTTCAAATACAAACTATGCTATCTGAGTATCTGACAAATGACGTAATTATGTATCACATTTTTTTACTTACACATATTACTATTTTCACTCATTCGTTTTAAAATATGTGAAATACTTACGATTTTAACAACAAACAAACAATTAGATGAATAACTCATTTCTTTGACAGTTGATCAAACCACACTAACAAGAACGTTTAGACGATAATGAATGTGTTAGTGTCAGAGCTTCTCAAAGACAAGTGGAAGAATTGGCAGATAAGGTGGAAGAAAGTAGGGTGCGAGAAGAGTAGCATATTTGTCGCAACGGCGCCAACTAGATCAATGACGAAGACATATGCAGATACAGTATCTGAATGATCGAGCTTCATATCAGCGAATTGCATTTTCATTCGAATCAGATATGTAATTTAATATTTCATGTAAATTCGTTCAAATCGGGAAAATGGATAAAGTTTGTCCGCACTGCACAGCAATGAAATTTAAAGAAGCCCCTGGAATGTGCTGCGTGAGTAGAAAAGAGAAGCTACCTGAACTTGAGCAGCCGAAAGAACCCCTGAAAAGTTTGTTAAATGGAATTAATACTCAACGTTCAAATGATGATTCAAAACATAAGAATATACAGTTACTGTTTTCAAATGACTTCATTCGGTGCTAAAGTTATAGCGGAGAATTTTATGTCTACATTTAAAATACAGGGACAAATTTACCACAAGCTGGCTTTTTGCTTCCTTTTTCCAGCAATGATCATAGTTTTTTTTTAGAAATCTATATAATGGGATATCAATGACCAATTGAATGCTCGCTGTCAAATTTCTTCTGGAGTCAGAAGACATATTGGTGAGTCGTTGTAAAAAATGTTACCAGGCAACAATAATTTGATGTTCAAAAATGCGATTGATCTCATGCCATCAGATAGCCATAACTACAATTGTTATTCGTGCTGATTAAACACCAGGAAGTAAGAATGTCAGACAATATAACGCACCAACAATTGACGAGATTGCAATTGTCATGGTTGGAGAAGAATTTTACACTCGTGATATCGTTTTGCAGCGTAGAAATGAACAACTACGAGGAATTGTTGACATTCATAGATACTACGATCCATTACAATATCCAGTTATGTTTCCAAACGGTCAAGATGGTTATCATTTTAACACCAAAATGATAAACATATTCACAGGTTAATGCACTGGCAAAAAGTTAGTTCAATGAATTATTATTCCTATTGGATTATGGTAGGTGAAAATTTAAATAACCATATTCTGAAATGCCGTCAGCTCTTCCATCAGTTTATTGTCAACATGTACGCAAAAATAGAGTCGGAGTGACTACTATTCATTAGGGAATCGAAAGAAACAGATCAGAAGAATATATATATATATATATATATATATATATATATATATTTGAGAGATGTGATAAGAGAGTAATTATGGTGATATAAGCAACATCGGAAAGATGACCATATTGCCTGAAACATATACTGTAGTCCACGATATATGCACAAATATACGCAGGAGGCTATTACGTATGAGCATGCTGATAGGGATGAAAAAAAAGTTACTATTTCCAGGACAATCTCCTACTTATCTCCAAGACATAACATCACGCATTTTCAAACAAAAGTTAACGACATTTATTAATTTAATCACTTCACTACACGTTTTGGAGAAACACAATATTGGAAGCATTCTGTAGAGTAGCAAAAACGAGGATTGCCCCATGCGCGTATTTTAATATGGCTTACTGTGAAGATAATGTCAAATGAAATCGATGAAGTAATATTCGCCAAAATACCAGGTTCTACAATTGATAATGAGTTGTTTGAAGCTGTGATCAAGAACTAGATACACGGACCATGAGGAGTAATCAGTACAAATTCACCGCGTATGGTCCATGAATAACTTTCTACACGGTATCCTCGAGAGTTGTTAAAAGATACAATCACTGACTATGATAGTTACCACTATATAGATGAAGAAATATAGAAGGCAATTACAAAAGGAAAATGAAGTTGATAATCGTTGGGTGGTTCCATATTCGCCACTTTCATCGAAAATTTTTTGAGCACACATGAACGTTGAGTATTAAAATCCTTAAAAATGCACTTGTAAGTACGTCAACAAAAGCAGCGATATGGCCGTGTTTGGAGTATCAACAAGAAGTAGTTTAGGTGAAATTTCACAATACCAAAACGGCGGATACATTAGCAGCAATGAAGCCGTGTGGGGTATTTTAGGATTTCAAATCCACAAGAGGGATCCAATTGTCGTTCATCTTGAACACGAACAAAGAGTATACTTCCCAGAACAAAACATACAGGCAAAAGAAAGCAACAAATCCACTGAACACAACTTTAACAGCGTTTTTTTTTTCAATTATATCAAACAGATGATTCTGAAAGAACTTTAATGTATGCAGATATTCCAACTTATTACTCTTGGAACGCAACACGAAAGCATTTTGAAAGAAAAAAGAAAGACAAAATAGTATTTGAACAACCTGGAATATTTTCATCAAATGCTCTAGGAAGAAAATACTCTGTACATCCGAACAACACAGAATGCTTTTATTCATATTTGTTTCTGATTACCATTCGGGGTCCAACATCATTCATAGACTTACGAACAATGGATGGAATAATACATAATACGTATCGGAGTATGTGCGAGGCACTTAATTTGCAGGACAATGACAATATTTGGGATAAATCAATTGAAGATTCATCTACTATTTCTAATTCATTTCAAATGCGGGAGCTGTTCGCAATTATTTTATCTTCATGTAACCCGTCTCAACTAGTACAGTTGTGGGAGCAATACAGAGACTACATGGCAGAAGATATTCTGCACAGAATGCGTCAATAATCACTTAATCATGGCTTGGATTTCACAGAAGAAATGTACAATGAAGCGTTAATCTTTATTGAGGATCTTTATCTTGTAATGTGTGGTAAGTTGTGCGCAATTAGGAGTGATAGCAGCAAATAACATTCGACAGAGAATTTGACAGACACCAATCATGCATTAGAAATGACTTACATCTGTTTCTACTTGAAAATACACCGAAACTCCATCAAGAACAAAAGATAGCATTTGATATAATTATACAAGCTGTGGCCAACCAATACGGTGGATTGTATTTCATGGACGCTCCTAATGGAACTGGAAAAAAATTCTTAATTTCCTTAATCCTGGCTAAAATCATTTCAAACGGCCATATTATGTTAGCACTTGCTTCTGCAGATATTGTTACAAGTTTGATGAAAGGAGGTAAAGCACTACATTCAACTCTTAAATTGTCAAAAACATGAAATTCACAGAAAAACCAATTTATAACGTTTTTAAAACATCTTCAATTGAAAGATTCTTCGGGCAACACGATTCTTATACAATGATTTTGGGCAGGCAAAATTATTGTATGGGATCAGTGTTCAATGATTCACAAGAAGTCATTGGAAGCATTAGACCATATGTTGCAAGACTGGCGAAATAATCAGGCTCCATTTGGTGGAGCCTTTATGTTAGTATCCAGTGACTTCAGACAAATGCTTCCAGTGATCCTCGCTCCTCTCTAACTGATGGATTGCATGCCTGCTAAAAATATTGAACTCTTTGGAGCACAGTAAAGAAATGTATTTGACAATGAATATGAGAATCAACTTCAAAACGACCCAACAGCTGCCATATTTTCAAGACAATTACTCACACGAATTTGATAACTGCACTGTACCTAAAAATCCAGAAACAGGAAAAATCACCTTCCCATCTTATTTCTGCAACATCGTAAATTCAAAAGAAGAATTAGAAGACTAGGCATTCCAAAACAGTGAAACAAATTATCAAAATTACGCATGGTTGAGCGGAAGAGCCATTCTAGTGGCTAAAAATGCCGACATGTACGATATGAACGAATGAGTGAACAGAATCGCAGGTAAAACAGTGACATACAAATCTTTTGACTCCGTGGTGGACTAAGGCGAAATAATTAATTTTCTAACGGAATTTCTTATTTCCCTCGATGTTCCCCGACTCCCATCACACATTCTGAATTTGAAAATTTGAGTGCCAATTATATTATACCAAAACATCCATCAGCTGAAGTTATGCAGTGGTACACAATTAGTAGTTGGAAAACTGATAGACAATCTAATTGTAACAACATTTCTGATTGGACCTCATAAAAGTGAAGACGTACTATGAATACCATTCTTTCAAACAGATATGGCGTTCAAGTTCAAACTACTTCAATTTCCAATGTGCCTTGCGTACGCTATGACTATCAATGAAGAGATAGGGCGATATCTATAAGTTTGCGATTTGAATTTAAAAAACGAATGCTTCTCTCACGGGCAATTAAATGTCGCATGCTCCAGAGTTGGTAAACCAACCGATCTTTATGGAGAAAACGGACAAATAAAAAATGTCCGTTTACTAGCTTTACAGTACAAAACGATTCTCAGTGAAAAACATTTTTTTCTTTCTTTCCACAACAACGCAAAGTGAGGTATTAAATTCAGTGACATGTTTTCTCGGGTGAATCTATGTCCAATACAATAGTTTTATTTATTTCCCTAATAATTAATATCAGACTGAGCCACAGCGAAGCCAGGTGTAGCTATTATATATATATATATATGTGTGTGTGTGTGTGTAAAGAATTAGTGAAACTAAATTCTTTAATTAGCACAATAAACTTTAAAAAATTCAGAATTTATGAGTTTATAAATATAATACGAGAGAAAGGTAATGACATCGTGAAGTGGTGGATACAGCTTAACTTACGTCCTCTCCTGCGGTTAAGTTAGAAGAGCAACAATAGTTACACCCCTTTTACAAACACCTCGGGCGTTGATTGCTCCTGCCTGGGTGGTGGGGCATGAAATGCATGCCGCGACTCGTATATTGTCGCTATTTCCAAAAGTTGGACTTTTGTAGAGGGATTCCTAAGCTCGACATAATCCAGCACATTTGGAGCTAAGCGATTTATTATGTCCTGAACTATTGTCGCATCCGTGACCACAAAATTCAGCAACTGAGCAACTTTAAGCATACGAAGGATAAATGCTGTTGGCGACTGGCTAGGTTTTTGTCTCGATCCATAATACTCAGCTTCAAGTTCTGTATTATCTTGCACTGCAGGGAAGGCGCGTTGAAGGGCTTGTTTTAAGGGTTCAATACCACTCCCTCTACCTCTAACTAGATCTTCTAATATCACCAAGTACCACTCTCGAGCACGACCTGCGAGATGATTCCTCAAATATGCCAGCTGAAAGGTCCCAGGAATGTCGTAAAAGGCAAAGTTATCAACCAAGCTAGCTAAAAAGTCCGTTACATTTCCTGATCCATCGAAAAATTGTACGGTGAACACAGCCATACCGTTTATTGTTCCTAATTCAGGGGTGGGAATGGTTAGGCGCCACTGTGATGTTATGTTCCGACTCTTGTGCTATAGTATGAGTAAATATAACATACTCTATAAGTCAATAACTGATGCAAAGACACACAAATCAGTTCCAATTCAACTATTTATTTATCAATTACTGTAATATAATATTCAATGAGTTTTACCTCTTTCTGGGCCTTGAGATTAACCTACCAATTCAAATACTATTGAAATAATACGCTCTTACTAAAACCCTTCCAGTTGAGGTTGCTTTGATCTGTCAAATCCTCTGCTGCAGCTATAGACAGTAACTACTCTTGATATATTATCGGTCTCTTACTAGAAAATATACACAGAATTAACCGCACTTTTCTTCTAAATTTCCCTTTACTTATATACCACCATATCTGAATTACTTCACTTTATTTCCACCTGCCTCTAATTTACATAATCACGATTCACTTTGGTTGGAAATAAATTGTTATTTCATGCAATCAATCTCAATTAAAGCCCCCAAGTTAAGTGAAGAGAAAATCGCGAATAGCCTAACGTCACAGATTTCCAAAGTTGACTGATTAATTGTTTATCAACACCGAACTTAGAAGTTACGTCATGATTATTGGCGAAGGGCCACGTAATTGTGAATCACGGTCAAGTGACGAGGGCGATACCTGAGCTGGTACCACACTCCTAATTTTCACACTATACCAACTTGAGGATTTGTGGAATAGATTTAACGTCAGAAAACGAACGGATTAATCAGGACTCGACTAAAACAACGCTATCCACGAACTCTGTCTGGATTATGACTACGCGGTTACCATGGTTCAAAATAACTAGAACCCCTTATCATCACTAGCAGAGTTCTGATATCAGAATAAAACAGCAATTATAGTATAAGCCATAAGTAAAATAAAATATTGTAAATTTTAACTAGAGGGGTATTGAAAGAGAACTCCTTAATTTTGAACCATGATCAAGTGATGAGGACTACACTTAAGTTGGTACCTCCTCTTTTAACATAAGAGGAGATTGAAGCTGTTTCATATTTAACATACAACAGACTCCCAGAATTCAACCCGATGGAATTTTACGGGATTCGAACATTGGCCGTCCATTAATCTTTTTATCATGACCGTTTGGCTACCGCAGCAACAAATAATGAAGCGCATCTGAACATTTTGAGATGATGCAATAACTAATTTCAAAACGCGATGTGGAGTGCCGACTCAGATGTCTACCTCGTCACCTGACCGTCGTTTAAAGTTAAGAAAGGTAATAATTTTGGTTAGGCACTAACATAGACGGAAGCATTTGATTAATATCGCACTGAGAAGCAACACCTCGTAATTTTGAGCCTCGGTCAGGTGGTGAGGACGACACTTGAACTAGCACCTCACAACAAAACTTCCACACCCCGCCATTATGAGGACTTAGGACCTAGAGAGAAACGCTGGCCACGACCATGACCGAAGCAACTGCTGTCACGACAATGGTATTGAATGATGTCAACCCTCAGAATGCTGGAGTAATATTAATTTAAAACTATTTCAGCCGAATCTCAAGATATTTAATCACATATAATTCCATTTGTTTACAAAAATTCCAAACTTATTGGCGATATATATATATATAAACATTATTGAAAGATAGAAGCCGATTTGGTTTAGAAGCAACACAAGGGCTATTGGCGACGGACCTCGAAATTTTGAACTTCGGTCAAGTAACGACGACGACACCAGAGGTGGAACCCCCTCCTAACTTTCCCACCACACCAAAGAGGACTTTGGGCCCCGACAGATTTAAAGTGCATCAACCCCGGCGGGGCAGGCTTGAACCCGTAACTCAACGAAAAATGCCGGCTGCGAGGCCGATGCCTTAACCACTAGGATACCGCGGCCAGAAGCAGAGTTGTAATTTTATTCAAAATTAAAGATGAAGTATTTTTCATTTACACATTTATATATTTGAGTGTGGTATTTTAAATTCAAATGTACATTGTTAACTTTCGAGCTTATTGATAAAGATCTTAAGAAATACACAAGGTATAAAATGTAATAAAAATGCAATAATATTTAAAAATTAAGGCGAGTTCCAAAACAAACTTTAGGAATATAGGGAACAAATGAAATTTATACAATAAAATACAGCTTTGTGATGAATTTGATATTTTAATGAATTTTAGAAGAAAAACATCTCTGCTGCTTAGAGCTAAATTTTGTTCTTTAGTGTGATCTGTAACTTTTTTTTTGCATAATTTGTTACCTAAGAGGCAATAAATATAATTGCTTATTCCTGATATTTTCCTTTTTTCATACGAAAAAAATAGAACAAGTTTATGCTTAATGGAAGAATATAAAAATCTAGTATTGTGGAAAGGACATGGTACTAATCTGGCTTCAAAACGAAAAGTATAATTGCAGCAGAAAAGTATTGGAAAGGGGGAAAAAATAAAAAATTAAAGGAATCCATGGAAGATTTGTATTAGTAACATTAATCCCAATATGAAATGAGAGAAAAAAAAAAATCACCATGTATTTCTTTTTAACTTTTTAGTGGGTATACATAAGCAATAGATGTACTTGGTATTGAATTCAATTTAATATCTTTATGCCAGAAGATGCTATGAATGCCTGCACTTGGCTATTCTACCCACTCAATTTGATCCACTTTCAGTCATCATCTAAATTTTGAGACATTAATAAGGTCTGCATATACACCATTTGTATTTTACAGATATGCATGACTGTTCATGTAAGTTTTTGTCATATTGGTAAAACTACTTATGATTAATAAAGAAAAATAACTGTGATAGGTTGCATATACCCTCATGAAAAAAAAAAAAGTTGACAAAGTTACTCTACTAAGTGAGCAATAAATTAAAGATTTGAATAGAAAAGCAGAACTACGCATTGAAATGGAAGAAGCAAAGTCGGGGGAAAAAATGATGCAATAACTTGTCAAAAGGGCAATTACACCAGAATCACATAGTTGCGAGAGTTGCCAGAAATTTATATGTATGTAACACACTAAACATATTTCTCAGACTACAGCACCGGTTAAGTGACAGTTAGGGTTTATGGCACAAGAATCAAATCTGATTAAGATGTGCCAAACATTTGTTTAAACAGTAGTCTAGCCAATAAAAAGGTAAAAATTGGTTAGCAATTAGAGTTGGAAAAAAGAAGCACTGCTAGAGCATGTCACTCATATTTACCAACAACATAAGTCCCAAGAGAACATCACTGGATAAAGGGAAAAAATCATTCAGGTATCTCATAATCATAATTCCTATACTTACTTAAACTAGGATTCAATAACTGTGTAAAATACATATTTTCCTTTTAATATATATATATATTTAAATTCTGTTTTTTCCATATAAAAAGCACTAAGTTATCAGCAATTTAATTTTCACATCATTTTAACAACTATGCTGCTTTTATATTATTTTTATGATTTCTATAACATTGATTGTGTTTCTTTAAATAAAACAATAATCTTATTATTTTAGAAACATTTGCTTAAATAAAGCATACTTACTGCCTAGTTACAAATTAGAATATATTTCTCTAATTACACTTTTAAAAATTCACATTTCACAATAGCATATCTGGGAAATCAGCATGACCTTTTATGTTGGTACAGAGGGTGCCCTGCTGGAAGGTTAAAAGGTAAACTGACATGACTTAATAATTTGAGAAGTCATAAACCATACTTTAGAGAGCTATAACCATATGAAACCAGAAAAATTTATATGTTTGAATGTTTTCATATTCTATATTTGCTTATAATACACTCATTGCAAATAATTCCCATGTAAATACTTATATTGAAGCAATCTTCTATGTTTGATTACAATAATTTATAGCAGCACTTGTCATGATTAATGGATACCAATGATGTGTTTCAAAATTAAAATGCTACTTAAAATTTTAAAAATGCAAATTATTATTTTTTATATATAATTAAACATAATTTAAGATTGAATAGATGAATAATAATAATAATAAAAAAAAAAATTAAATTAAAAAAAAAAAAAAAAAAAAAAAAAAAAAAAAAAAAAAAAAAAAAAAAAAAAAGCTTTGAAAACAGCATTAAAATAATTTTAATAATTGGTAATGCTTAGTTCTATAATTTAACATTACAACACAAACTAATACAAAATTTGGAAAATCTTAAGGGAGAAGGGGAAATTTTATTTTTTGTCATGTTAATTTTTTTTATGAATGAAAATGTGTGAGTGTTGTATCCTAAAATTCAATAAAATGAAACAAAAACAATACAATAATAAAATAAAGTAATTAGAAAGATTATCTGTGTCTTTTATTTCCCATCTCTGTCACATTTTAACTAAAACAAAAAAGGCACATTCTCATTAAAGGTAGAGTAAAATAAGTTTCAATTGCTTTGCAATGAAAGATGAAAAAGTCATTGTGAAAGACAGTTTTAATTCCCTAGTTTTTTTTTTTTAAACAATGCAAAATAACAGTAACAGATTTAATTATTTTTTACAGGAATTTATGATCCAGCTAGTTTCTTTAATTCAGCTTCAGCCGCTGCTTTCTTTTCTTTCTTTCGTCCTTTTAAAAGTTTTTCTCTTTCTAGATCATTAAGATCGGGATTGATCTTCGTAAATACTCCAGTTCCAAAAGTGGTCATTCCATCTCTTAAAGTAAATCTTTGACCAGATTCAATGACCATTGGTTTGATGAATTTCATGTTTAATCTGCAAAATAAGCAATGTTCTAAAATATTTATAAAAATGATGCATCAAGATTTTACAAAACAAGAAATCAAAGAATTTAATAATTTCATTGGTTTTATTGATTATTTTCATTCATTCATTACTCACTAGATATAAATTCACTAAAAATAATATGCAACATTAATATTTTTCTGAAAAGTCTGTTACAAATAACTTTCCTTTTTGATCTGATAACACATAGAAAGAAAGCAATTTTAAAATTCACACATAATAGCAAAAGAATAACTAGTGAAAAAAATTATTTTTAAAATTTAGAAATTTTATTCTAATCTAAAATTAAAAACATTTTACCCATCTATTTTTGTATAATCTATTTATATGTAAACATAAATACAAAATAATTATTCAAAATATGGTTAAATCAAACACATTTTAAAACAATAAAGTTGCTTCCATATTTCTCTTAAGAGCATTTTTAAGTAGATCCTTTTAATAATTCTTTCAGGGAAAAAAAAAAAAAAAACCCTCAAAGATTTAGAATGGTTTATAATTTTCTCCAGGATTTACACAAGAAGGCTGTAGAAAATAAACGATGATTATTAAAGCACAGAGGAACCTTGGACTAAATGTTAAAGCACATCAATTTGTTTTAATGACAGAAGTTGTCAATAGGTGGACGTATGCAATTATTTCAGCAGTCAGTGAGAGATAATTGCAATCATATCACATAAAATTTTCTGAACTTTCTAATCGAATAAAAGCACCCACTAACAAGACAATTCATGGGTGTTGCAAGAAGTTCGAAGACACTGGATACTTACATAATACAAAATGAAGTAGTTGGCTTTGTCAATCTGCACTATCTCAATTCCACCATGCAAGTAAAGAATCGGGGTTTTTGCAACTAACAGTGTAGTGTATAAAAATACACAAAAAACTTCATCTGAAGCAATAATGACTACAAGGTTGCAAGTGCTGATTCCACAGATTTACATTTTTAATTGGACTGTAGTCCAGTATGTCAGTGGTTTATTGGAGAATTATGGATGAGGCCATCTTTCATCTGCCTAGCAAGGTAAACTGTTCCAATTTACACATTCGGTGTACCCCGAACCCTCATCCTTCTCCCAAAGCATATATCTTTGTGCAACTCTGCCTCAAACAATTTTTGTTTTTGTTTTTTGAAGAAATAGTTAGCTTGTAATGTACATGGATATGTAACAACTGTCGTTAGTGCTACAATTAAAAAGTCTTATTTTTATTTTACAAAAAGATGAAGTTCCCACCCCTTCATTTCCAAGGGTGATGAGCATGATTACCTTAATGTTACGTTGCCTCATCCATTAGAATGAATTTTGTAGTTTAGTTTGTTTAGTTTAGTTTTTATTAACGTCGCACTAGAAGCAACACGAGGGCTATTGGCGACGGACCTCGTAATTTTGAACCACGGTCAAGTGACGAGGACGACACCTGAGCTGGCACCCCCCTCTCCTAACATCCACACCACACCAACGGGAGGACTTTGGACCCCGAACAGATTTAACGTGCATCAGCCCCGGCTACACGGCGGGTCTTTGGCGGCCAAGGATCGAACCCGCGACTGAGCGAAAACCGCCGGCCGCTAGTCCACGACCTTGACCACTAGGCTACCGCGGCCCTATGAATTTTGTAACCAAAATGACATTGTTATGCCTGCTCACCAGACTTAAGGAGGTTGTAAGACTTTTTGTTACAGGTTTATATCAGAACTGCAAGTAAATAAATTGCACATGCTGACAATACTATTGATTGTGACATGTCAGGAAGAGAAAATCAACAACTTGATCGTCAAATTGATTTCTGTTGTGTGACCAAAGATGCTCATATCAAACGCCTTCAAGGTACTTAAAATTTTAGAAGTGTTTCTTTCAGAAGTATTTGGCAATGTTTGTTTACTTTTAGCCTTTGAAACTTTACAAGGAATCACAAGTCACCTTTATCATTACACTGCTACTAAATGGAATTCCTAATACACAAATATTATAAATATTCTTGAATGACCTTTCATTTATAAATGGTTCAAATATACTATACCGTAAGCTTTTGTGTCAAAGTTTAGAAATAGTTTTTAAAATATTAGCTAAATAAGGGCAAAAAACGTTTTTTTAAAAATTATATAACTGAATACAGGAGCACTCATGAGTAATGATTGATATGAGGGTGGTTCAAAAATTATTTGCATTTGAAGACAGATGGAATCATTCAGGTGCACTGTTGTTGCCATTGGGTGCTACAATCTGTTAAACAGAGGCAATTCAAATATGACATTGATTCATAAGTTAGTTTTGATTTAGTCGTCATTTTCTTCCAAATCAAAATTTGTTTACTGCAGCATTGAGTTGTCACTATCAAAGAGATTTGGATTCATCATTATGCACTGGAAACCAAGCAAAATAAAAACTTTGGGTTGCTTCCAATGAAACTTTTCCAAAAAAAGGTGATGATGGTCTCATCAGCCTGAAAAGTATGAAGAATTTTTGAGGGAGTGATGGCGATGTTTTATGGTGCAAGAGCCAGATGTGGCTATGCTGCATCAAACAAAGTGTAACTGATCTAGATGTTTGAATGAGTGATAGAATTTGTAATGGAACAAAAGCAGATGTGGCCATGCGACGTCAAACATTGTAATCGAGCAAGCATAATGCTAGTAAAGTGTAAAACTGTGATCTAGACATGTGAAAATTGGAAAAAAAAAAAAAGGTTAAATTTTGGTTAAAAAGAAGAGTCAAAAATAGAGAAGAATTACTTGTGTATCCTGGGGGCGTGTCACCAGTGTTTACTAAAGACAGTAAACCCCCAAAGGAAAGATAAAGATCACTAGGAGACCTTGGAGTCAATGATGCTAGTATCCATTTGAAGAAGGCAGATCCCTGAGGTCCTCTGATATAATCCATCCCCAAGGGCATGGTGCCCAGCTATATCCCCAGACAATGGGTACCCATTTTAGTTGTCCCTTACGACATGCATCAGCTACAGTGAGACTATTCTTACACCCAATCACTACACAGATCTAAGAATTTTTGAAGAGCAAAAGGTGTCATGATGCTTACTAAAAACAAATTTCAATGCTATGCGTGACAACTCTAGGATATTTTAAGTACTTATTGAACAATCCCTGTTTTTCTACCTGATAATTTTATATAAAATTATCAATTACCAATTATCATAAAATTAAATTTACATTTCCAAACAACATGCAAAACTATGTTTCATTTAACTATACAGATACATGGACAAGAAGAAATTTCAAATTATTTACTCAATATTTTTGGTATTCAGAACAATGCAAAATTCAAATGCAAGATAAAAGTAAGTATTTACCTGTATATATCTCTATATAAAATTAGATGCAATACATAAAATACTAAATGATTTAATTACCACTAGGAAAAGATATTTAATCCATGCAAAACTAATTAAGACCTTTTCTTACATTCCTTTAAGCAGTATTGAAAATAATATAATTGAATAAATTTTTATAGAATGCTTTAAAAATGCAAAAATTATTTTAGTTTTCAAAAAAAAATAAAGTACATAAATGTGTCCTTTAACATAACATTAGTATCCCAAACATATGATGTAAAATTTTCCATTCTAAAATTAAAAAAGTATATCATAAACATACATTTTTAAATGGATTCTTTATAGTCTGATATCCTTAAGCCCAAATTATTATGAAATTAATTCAATATATTATAAATAAACCAGGACAAAAGCCAAATACTGAAAACAGCTACTGACCTCCTTTTGTAAAATTCTAAAAGGGAAAATTATGATCTATCAATTTTACTTTTTGGATAACAAAATATATATATATATATATATATATATAAATGATAAAGGAGGCAATGTACTAATATAAAAATATACTAAAAATCTTGCAGATCGATTATTTGCCAATCTGTATTGAGACCCCCCCAAATATATTTCTGAACTACTGATCAGATTAATAATAAACAGTTTGTAGTTAATCAAGTCTCTAAGTTTTGTGAGAAAGTATATGTTTCATTTAATCAAACTGGAGCCAGTAAAAGAACATTAGTATTATTTTGATAACACTCAATGGCAAATTCAAATCCATTCAATTTTGAGAAATGAATGTCAACAGTTTGTTTAAAAATAAAACAACTCACACAGAATCTTCACCAGGCATTACCAATTCTTTGCCTGGCATGTCAATTTCTGCAACACAATCCCATGTTTTGGAGAATACAACAGCCCTGTTATATTTTACAAGAGGCACTTTACGCCCACCTTCTTCTTTGGTCATTAAGTATACCTAAAATGCACAAAGAAAAAATTTATCAATGGCAAAAATAAGAAAATAAGCAGCACAAATAGATTCATACAAAACTTCGCAAGAAGAAAGATGCAAGAATTTATATCTATAATGCAAACAAATTTAAAACAAAAAGCTTTTTTAAATAATCAAGGATGCTGAATTTAAAAGTAATAAAAATTTATTTCCCTGTATTATTTCTATTTTTTTTATTTTCAGACTGGTTTACCAATTTGTTAAATTCATGAGTGGACATTTTTTTTTTTTGAAGATATGCATCGCTTTTATAATGCCCTAGGAGTAATGCTATATATTTTTAGAAAGGTACCTAATCCCTATATACATATATGCGGTGACTTGCGATAGCTCATTTTTCAAGCTTGTTGGCACTCAACTATCGTAGAACAAGTCAGCCTTCTTTCAAAGCAAGCGAGCTGAAGTGGACAGAAAATGAAATGGACTCAAGTCCTTCTGCTATCGCTGTTTAAGGTAGCACTGGAAAGCCAGCAGAGACAGATGAATCACAGAGGAAGTTACTTGGTTTTTCTCCTCCATTTACAACTTTCTTTCTCTTTATTATTGTGTTAGCTGATTAAGTCGACAGTTTTTATATATATATATATATTTTAACTCGTTGAAACATTTTTAAATCAATTATTATTATTAGAATATGCATCCTGTCTTCTTGTAGAAAGTTTAAATACCTTCCAATTGGGAGTCTGTTGGGTGTACACCAACATACATATATATAAAGAAAGGATTAGGTACTAGAAAGATTTTATTAAAGCAACTACTGGTAAAATATTGCCATGAAGCTTGCAAGCATAGATGGCACAGAGGTAACATACTTGTCTACTGGATGGAAGATCCCAGGTTCAAAAACCAGTGTTGACAAAATTAAAATTCACATTAAAGATTTGTTTAATTGTTTTCTATTATAACTTCTGAAACTGTCCAGAATATTCTTTATGTTACCGGTACAGTTTTTTAGAAAATTCTAATGTAACATTTAACCCATGTATTTTCAGACAGAGAGTTCACAATTTCATTATTCATGTATCTATTGTGAGTTCAATTCAATTTGCTACAATACCTAAGTGACAATATATTGCATATTTATGTATCATATAGGGTTTCTCCCTTATCAGTATTAATCTTCCATTAACAAGAATGTATTCTTTCCTTATGAAAAATTCCCTAGCAGCCTCTAAGAATTATTTATTGCAAAAACTTTGTTTACTTTTGGTACAACAGAATTTCAAAAGATACATTGTATGGAGTTAGGTACTTGAGCAGTTCCATTTAGAAAATATAGCTTCAATTGTTTCCGAATGGTAAAGCTAAAATCCCTTCTAGAAATCTTTCTTTTCTTCTTAAAATTTTT
Source organism: Nephila pilipes (assembly GCA_019974015.1). NCBI lineage: Eukaryota > Metazoa > Arthropoda > Arachnida > Araneae > Nephilidae > Nephila > Nephila pilipes. The sequence continues at coordinate 326,885 of BMAW01084112.1, read as the reverse complement.
TTATCTTCTTTATTTCCACCTGTATTATTAGCATCCGAATTAAACCAGTTTTGCAACAATTTCTATCAAAATTATTTTATCAGTCTTTTCTTTTTCAAGTAATTCTTGAATCATGTTGAGAGTTGAACATAGGAATGCTTTGTTGAAGTAATAAGTGAATTGCCTATGCAAAGACCTTAGTAACAATATACCAACATATACAATTAATAAAAAAAATCTTTAGCTTTTCTCCACAGGGGCAAGTTCCTACATATTTTCATATACTGACATGCAATAATAACTTTATCACTGAGATGCAATTTTATAATCTTAAAATAATATAGAGTATTTAAATTAGGAGAAAAGAAAGAGTAATATATGAGCCGCTCAGAAGCCAATGCGGTTAAGTCCATTTTTTGATATTTTCTGATTTTTGGAAATTTTGATGAAATAAATAATAATCTTCTTAGTTATTAAAGGATTTACTCGTTGGTTACTTTTTTCTAGGTTAGACAGCCCTTTTTTAATAGCTTCTGAATATATTGTATAATAATTTCAGAAGGCATTGTGAATAAGTCCACCTTTTATCAATATTTTTTTACATAAACTTTGAAATAAAAATTAAATTATTCTTCTTCTTTCGATATTTGTTGGTAACACTGAAAAACAAGAAATTCATAGTAACTGTAACCGTTACTTCTAATTAGAATTGTTTGAGTTTTATGCATGTGCGTCAAAACACAAAAGTATTACGTTGAAGTGTTTGCGAAAATTATTGTGTTATCAAAAACATTAAAGAAATTTTCTTTAATAACTGTAAAAACTCTGACTTTTTAAAATAATAAAAAAGATTTATTGTAAGGGTATAAAAACTAAAAATGTCAATGGAAATAGAACAAAGTGAAAGTGATACGATATTTCATCCTAATTTAAGGAGAGTTAACCATATTGATTCTGATACACCGTCAGATAACGAAGGTATAGAAAATAATCAAAATAACGGAATAGTTGGTAGAAAACGCAGCAGGAATCCTGGGAAATGGTCTAGAAATGTTGAGAAACAAAAAAGGATACAAGGTAAACAATATCAAAATAGAAATAAAAGAATAATTCCTGCAAAGAAATTTGATAATAAACCTTGTAACTGTTTACGACTTTGTAATCGCAAGATAACCTTTTATCAAAGAAAACAGACGATGAAAATTTTTTACAAGCTTAATGATCATCATAAGCAAAATATTTTTTTAAGTGGATTAATTAGAGTTCATGCTATCAAAAGACAACGACCCAGGAATAACACCAAAGGACCAAGATCTCAGTCTTTTGAATATTTTATTAGATTTAACGGCCAAGATGTTGGTGTTTGCAAAAAATATTTTATAGAAACATATCAAATAAGAAACGGGCGACTATATAATTGCTGTTCAAAGGAAGATCTGAAGGACCACCGGGGGCAACATATTCCAGGTAACAAAATAGATGATTCCCATGTAAGAAAACATATAAATTTTTTTCCAGCTATTTCAAGCCATTATACAAGAAGTCATAATCCCAGACGCAGATACTTAAATTCAGACCTTTCTATTGCAAAAATGTATAACCTATATGTCGAACAATGTAATGAAGAGCAAATTGTACCAGTAAAGAAAAAGTTTTATTACCATATATTTTCGACAAAATTTAACTTACATTTTAAGCAACCTTCAAAAGATACTTGTGCAAAATGTGATTATTTGGTAATAAAAAAACAATCTACAATAGATGAAGAAAAAAATGCAGCTGAAGTTGAACATGACGAACACTTGCGAAATGCAGAAATTGCCCGCAATAGTATGGCTAATGATCGATTAAGAGCTTCAGACGAAATATACGTGTTTAGTTTTGATTTAGAAAAAGCATTACCATTTCCGAAACTATCCACATCAGTGGCTTATTACAAGAGAAACTTATATGTATACAATCTTGGTTGTCATGATTTAAAGACTAACGAGGACTAGTATGTTTGGCCTATAACCCAAGCATCGCGGGGTTCACAAGAAGTGTCATCGTGTTTAACTAAACACATTAAATTGTACGCAAAGGATTTTCAAAAAATTATAATAATGTATTCAGATTCATGTTCAGGACAGAATTGAAATATAAAAACTGTGTTAAGTTTACTGAAATTGGTTCAGAGTGAAGAAATAAAAGCTGAAGCAATTGAGCTTAAATTTTTATTAAGTGGGCACAGTTATTTGCCCAATGATGCTGATTTTGCAGTTATAGAAGCTTATGCAAAAAAAATTCCGTATATTTATAACCCTAGTGACTGGTATCATATAATACAAAATAGTAAAAGAAAGAACCCTTTCAGAGTTGTCAAAATGAATCCACAAGAATTTCTTTCCACAAAACCATTGGAAGAAGCCGTTACCAACAGAAAAAAATCAACAAGTGGACTAACAGTCAATTGGCTTCATATGAGATGGATAAAATTGGAAAGGTCAAACCCAAGCATCATTAAGTTCAAATATAAATTTGATGAGGATGATACCTTTCATGTAATTGATATATATAAAAAAAATAGGTAGGCCAGTAAATTAAAAAAATATAACTCAACTTATATTATATCCTAATGGCAGAACAATTTCAAGAGAAACAAAAAAAAGACATCATGTGTTTATTAAAGTATATACCTCCAATCAAACACGACTTTTACAGGACATTAAGGACAACACGTGGAGATCAAGATTTACATTTAAATAACTCGGAAGAAGAGGATGTTTGTTATAATGAATAAACATAAAACTTATGACAATAAATGTTTTACATAAATTTCTTATCTTTTTCAGCTGCCAAAAGGTATAAGTCCTAAAATTTTTAAGATGCGTCATTATTTCAATAAATACTTACGTTTTTATTTACACATCCTGTACATATCTTGTTTTTATGCAGAGTTTACACCTCGAAAAAAGACTTTATACACTTTTCTAATTAAATTAATAAACCAAGAATTTTAAAAACTAATGTATCAAAAAACATTAATTTTCTCAATTTTTGTGTTTTGGACTTAACCGCATTGGCTTCTGAGCGGCTCATATATTATCTCACAAATAGACATTTAATTCAATTAACAAATTATTGGGAAAAGGTGGGATTACAATTTACTTATAATTAGCATTAAAAAATTCATTTAAAAAATAGTTGATACACAGATAAATACAATGCAAATAAATAGAATGTTTAGATTTGAAAGTAAGAAAGGTAACTATCTTAAATTTTGACTGGAATATATTATCACTATTTGAGTTAAACTTCCTTAATCACTAAATAGTTATCCTGAATTTCACTTGGGCCATGTCCTTATGAACTGTTAGACTTTTACTTTCATAAGATTATGACCTTTGTTGCATCTGCTGGAACTGGTTGTTGACATGTTTCTAGTGCAATCTATATAGTAAATTTAGTTTTTTCTTGTATGAGCAATTTTTACTTATTTTCCTGTGAAAACAGTTATTGCCTAAAAGTATGAATGGAGGGTGGTATTAACGAGGAGGGTGAACCTGCAGATGATTTGTTGGAATGTTTGGATGGGCTTCTCCATGATTTCCATTCACCAATGCACATGTTGGAAATTTACTGACTGGAATATGTATTCTGTAATATTAACTTAAAAAGAGTGGGGAGAACAAGCTAATTTTTAACATGCAGGGTAAGTGGTTTAAAAAAGGAAATTTTATATATTAATAAAAAAAAAAAAAAAATTTAAAGGAAGAAATTTGTCAAAAATATCTATCAAATTACTTGTCATAATTTCTTAAATAATGAAATAAGATTTACCTGAGCATCGACAAAGTCATGGGCTTTAACAGTTCCAGGATGGCATAACATCATGCCTCGTCGCAGTTCATCTTTCTTTACTCCTCTCAGAAGAGCTCCTAATTGATCTCCAGCTTGGGCTTCCTCCAAGGTCTGTTTAAACATCTCAATTCCTATAAATTACAATTAGCACAGTATTGCAATAAAATATTGGTAATTTCTAAAAATAAGCCATTTGATAATATACAATATTAATGCCTAATATATTACAAAATGAAGTAATTCATTCTAAAAAGTATCAAATAAAAGAATAATTCTAATTTAAGTATATTAATGAAGATTAGCGAACTGAATTTTTTTTCAACTGCACAGAAAATTGTACTTACATAACTAGACAATTTAAAGGTAATTAGTATTTAATTTTTATAGATGGCTAAATTTTTACATTTATTGCAAAATATACTTTTAGTGATTGTAAATATTCAACAGATAAATGTAATAGAAGCAACCTATAAAAAGTCATCAAAGCTTTTAAATATTTTTAAAACTGATTTAAGCAAAAACTAAATAACTACCAAAAAATAACAGAACCTCAAGGAAATAAAATTTGCAGCACAACTTTTAAATATGGATATGAAATAAGATTTCAAGTTTCTTACAAAGTAGAATTTGTATTTAAATAGCTATAGACAATTTCAATACATTTTACGAGTTTTAATTTGCCTGTAATGTTACTTATATATTTATTACATGTGATGTAATATAATTTTAAGTATATTTTTGTGCAAAAGTTGAGTAGCTTACCATCATTATTAAACCATATGTTACAAAGGGTTTGAAAAAATTGCAATAGTAAAATTAGTTTATTTTTCAAAAATAGGGTGAAAAAAAAAGACAACTTAACATTTCTTTCAATTAGGGAAAAAAACTTGTTTAAATGACAATTGCTTAATTTAAAAAACGAAACAAAAATACATCAAACTACGCTTTACTAACAAATTAAAGAAATCAATTAAGTAAAGATTTTAATTTTTAAAAACATATAGATACAATTTAAGAAAAAAAAATTAATGCACATAAATTAAAAATTGCCAGTCTAACCTGTTATAACAGCTTTTGATGGCTTTTTATATCCAATAATTTCACAAGGCATTCCTTTTTTAATAGTACCTCGTTCCAGACAGCCAGTAACTACAGTTCCACGTGCTATAAAAACAATGCAATATTTATTAAAAATAAGCATATATTTTTTTATATATTTTTTTATTAAAAGTGAAAGCATTATTCTAAGAAAGCTACACATTTACTACAAATTCCATAAAAGTTGAAATTAATTTTAAATAGGTTTTGATATGCCAACTCAGGTGTTGAACTTGATGCCTGACCCTTTTTCTGTTTAAAATTTAAACAGAAAAATTCAATATGGTAAGCAACCATTTAATATCACATTACAAGGGGGAAAAATTTATTTTAATGAACTACATCTTATATAATATATTAATAAATGTATATGAAAATGTGTGTATATATATATATGTACAGGGTGGTTATAATTAAAGTGGTGTGATTTAGACCCTTGTTGAACCCGTTCTGCCTTTTGAATTTTGATAGTTAGGCAGGACATTATATGGACCATGGAGAAAAGATGACTTCAATTTTAAAAAAAAGTTCAAATGTTGACAACTAGATGGCACTTCTTAAAAATTCCTCATGCATATTAGTTATATAAAGAGACTTGCAGTCAGTGTCAGAAAATTATTCTGCTTGCCGTTACAATTACTATGTTTCAGGAGAAAGATTAAGCTTTGCTGGTAAAATTGTTTCATACGATCGGCAGCAGTAGCTTAGCTGCACTGCATGAACATTGTCTTTTAAAGGGATTGGCGTAAGGGGAATATGTTCAAGAATGGTTTGAAGATGATTATGAAATTTGAAGAGATTATAGATTTAGGTATACTGCCAGAAAAAGGACGGAAACCAATCGAGAATGAAACTATTGAAGAAGTCGCTACTGCTGCGGTTGAAAGAGCCTCCAGTTCCAGCTATTCTTCACGCAAGTGCTTGATTGGTGTCATGAAAGTTGGTGATTCTGTGGTCAACAGTACAAAAAATTTTGCGATCCATTTTAAAATGGTATCTGTATAAGATACACACAGTGCGAATGTTAGAACCTCAAGACCACCAAACATGCTCTGATTTTTGGTGAGAATGAAAGTTGATGATGCATTGCCATGGAAAATTCTAGGGTCTAATGTTAAGTTTATATTAACGTCGCACTAGAAGCAACATGAAGGCTATTGGAGACGGACCTTGTCATTTTGAACCTCGGTCAAGTGATGAGGATGACACCTGAGCTAGCACTCCCTTTCATAACTTACATACCACACCAATGAGAGGACTTTGGGCCCCAACAGATTTAACATGCATCAGCCCCAGCTACACAGCAGGTCTTCAGCGGCCAAGGATCAAACCCGCAACTGAATGAAAACTGCCAACCACAAATCCAAAGCCATGACCACTAGGCTACCACGTCCTAGCATCTGAAGAGGAGCACTTTTCTTTACATGGATCTGTGAATAATCAAAATCACCATATATGTTTTTTTTTTTACCTTCTAATGTCCTGCACCAATAACTACTGCATTCTAATTATGTAACTGCATGGTGTGACTTTAAAGCTGATTTTATCCTTGGCCCGTTTTTCTTTAAACTCTCACTCCTAAAACATGCTCTATCACAAGCACATGGTACAATGAACTCCTTCGACAGCAGGTCAATCCTGTTTAACAAGAATGCCAATGTTTGTAGACCACTGTCTTCATGAAAAATGAAGCAACTCTCCACTAGGCACCTAGTCAAAGAATTGGCTCCAGCTAACTTGGGTGAGAATCATGTGATATCCAGAGCTTTACTGGATGCCTGGCCTCCATGTTCACCTGACTTAAATTCCAATGATTTCTGATTGTGGGAATTCCTAAAAGGCCATGTTTATGGAGGAGGAATTAAAACTTCATCTAAGCTGAAAGCCAGCATTATATGCCATATTGCTAGAATCCCTTGAGAGTTTCTTTGCAATTCCGTATAAGCATGCTCAATGGTAGTGCAAATACCATTGAATACGGTATTATACAATTCTTTATTAGCATGTTCTTATATTGCTTTCAACACGCAAATGATGTCAATGAAGCACAGATTGAGCACATTCTGTAATAGAATAAATTTTAATGATTCTGACAGCTTTTTTGTCCTCCTTTAGGTGCCATAGTTCACTTGGTGGTCAAAATTTGAACTATTTTTTTTATTGCAGAAATTGTTTGGTCATGATATGGGTAAATATTATAATACTATCATTTACAGTGTAACATATATACCAAGTTTCATCAAAGTTCAATAAGACTGGGTTCTAAGAGGGTCTGAATAAGGCCACTTTATATATTATGAAATTAAAATTAGGTTAAACACATTTCTTTTCGCTAAAAGCACTTTTTCTCAAGTTAGTAGTCGTTATTTTAAATATTTTATTTCTAGAAATATTTTCATAGTATAAAAAATACGTAAATATAAAATGTGCACTCTAAAGTACAAAAGTAAATGATATTAACTTTTGTAACAAATATTCAGAAAATTAAGCAGGTAGAGTATGTTTTATAATTATATTACAAAATTGTTTTCATTGGTTTCAGATATTCATATTTCATGCTGTGTTTACATATCATTATTTAACCATAATCTCAAGGAAATTAGGTACTTGTATAATACTGTAACCAAATCACAAAGTCGGAAGACAATTTAATAAGATGGATGATTCACAAAGCATAAAAATATTATATACAAACTTATACAGATACTAGTGTTTTCCATGAAAGCAGCCATTTCTTAACAGTATAATTCAGTAAACAGCTACTAATTTGTTGATCTATTATTTTAAAACTATAAAAAATTAGTTATATATGATTCAAGATGATGCTAGGCTGTTCCTTCATGTTTTTTTATTTTGATCACTCCCATATTCTTCTAACACAGGCCTGTCCAAACCAAAAGACTTTGCGGGGTGCATCGGAAGCACATTTTTTTTAAGGCATTATATATATATATATATATATATGTTTGTGCACATGCTATGATACAAGTGATGATTCGATGCCAATTCACACTTGATACCCCATGCACTTTTTAAAATGAACTTTGTAATTGTTTCAGAACAACACTGAAGAAAAATTTATATAAAAGTTAAGTCAGATAATGAGACATTCCTATGGTAGTAGGCTGATACAAACGACTTATGGTGGAATGTTCTTTGGTACTTTTATGTACAGTAAAAGTTAAAATATTTATTCAGATAACCCAGCTCTGCAAGCCATAAGTTGACACCTGGCGGGCCATATGTAGCCAGCAGATTGGCCAGGCATATTCTAACATGTTGTTAGAAGAATATGGGGGAGGAAAAAGGTTACATATCTGGATTTATGAAGTGATACATGTGATTGACAATACCATACTTGAAGTCAGTTTTTAAAATTTCTGTAAAAACAAACAATCTCAGCAACACTAGATTATTCACACATATATTTAGGTAATTTGGAAAGAGAGAAGGACAATAAAAATATGTAAGACACCCAGGAAATAAAAGAGATAAAAATAGAAACACTTGACACAAAATATGAAATCACATGCAAGGCTATCATGATACATTAATGCTGGGCTATAAGATTCTTGTATCCTATAACTTTTAAAGACTTCTATGTGCAGTAATACAAAAGTTAAAAGAATGCAAAATTATTTTAAAAATAGGATACTCACAAGGTATTGAATGGACATGCTCAATAGGTAGAAGAAAAGGTTTGTCAAGATCTCTTGTAGGATTAGGTATGGTTTCATCAACAGTTTCTAATAATTTAATGATAGCATTGGCTCCTTTCTCAGGATCTTTTCCCTAGAACAAAAAATGGACAATTTCAGCATTTATTTTGTTATCATAAAAAAGTTATGAAATTTTTACGCACAATATTTTTTGATTAAACCATTTAAAGAAAGTCACATTTTTAGGAGCATGGGAAATGGACTCAATGTAGTGTTATTTGTGCTATAAAGCACACTTCTTACTTAAAGCTTACTTACGTACTCATTATTATGGCTATAAGCTTGATTGTATGTGATGTTTCTTGCCACACAAATGGCATTGCGACATTATATATAAATAGAGCACTCAAAATTTCAACTTAATACTTTAATGTTCCTCAAAATTAAGATATTCAAGTGTCGAAATGCAAGCATTAATCAAGTTCAGGAGGATCATTTAAAAAACCAATTTTAATTATGAAAAACTATTTAATTTTATCAAATTAAACAGCACTTTATCAATGCAGTAAAATGAGAAAATGTTTTTGGAGAGTGTTTCAATTCAAATAATTACATTTAACTTATAGTAACATATATAATTACATGTAATAATTAATTGTTCTCCATATTACTAATTTTAATTTCAATATTATCACATTGACTTTCTTCAGTATCACTTTTCAAAAGTTAAGTGAAAAATTTAGATTTCTTCTTCCTTTTTTTTTTTTGGGGGGGGGGGGGATTAAAAAGTTTAATTTAGATGATGCTGTATGCTAACACACATAATTTAAATTTTCTAAACTAAGCTGAGTTAACTATTAATTTTTTTTTATTAAAATAAACAAAGTATATTAAAATAAATAATTTTTATTGTACACTATAAATAATTAGAGAAGATTCTCCATTGTTAAATGTCATAAGCATAGCAATTTCAGATACATGCTTTCAAAACACAAATACTGCAATTAGCTTAACAAATCCTTTTGAATACAGGAGGAAGTTCAACTATTAAATTGCACAAAGTTTTTACACTACCTATATTCGAAATTTATTTATTTACCAAACCAAATCTTCTCTTTTATAAAAGAAGTTATAATATAAACTTTTGAAATGTATTTTAGCATGTATTTATGTTTTTATTTATGTTTTTATTTATGTTTTATTTATGTTTTAGCATGTATTTATGTTTAGCATGTTTTTATTTTGAAATGTATTTTAGCATGTTATTAAATGTATTTGTATAACTTTCAAATAAAATCTATTAAAAAATTATTAGTTGAATAATTAATGATTTGGTTTTTTAATTAATTTTGTAAAATAATTATTTAGAGTACACTTTAATTGTCCTGTTATTTATTTTGATACAGTTTACATAAATTTGATTTGCAAGTTTGAGTTTATTTTTAAAACAAGTAACTTAAATTTAATGTATAAAATGAATAGCCCTGTTTATATTTTTATCATTAGTCTGCATGTCAGAAATCATTAGGATATAAATGGACATAATTATGATAGACCAATACAATCATTTAAAAATACTTTACTTCCATAATTTATAAACAAAATATTAAAAGAGAAAATCGCCTTTTAAAAATCAAACATTACAAATTTAAATCCAAGTTTAATTTTCAAAGTATGCTCAAGTAAGTATGAAAAGAGTTTAAGATATTTTCTACCATGAATGAAAAGGTTATGAATTTGAAATTGAGATTGTAAACACAGAAAAGCATCCCCCCCCTCTTTTAAAAATAAATTAAAAGTGTGATATATGGAAATTTATTTTTATAATATTGAATGTGAAAAAAATACTACTTGTCCTTTTTTTACAAGTTTACCTAAGGAACTTGATATAACTTTAGTGAGATATATGAGTCAATTTTATAGAAAAAGATGACTTGTATTTTCCAAAACTTATGCAAATTATTTATAAGAAAACAAGTATCTGAAGAGTGGTAGTGAATTTTTTTTTTTTTTTTGGGGGGGGGGAATAGAAAATCATGTGTTTACATCTTAACTAGTTATATTTGTATGAAAATAACTACGTTTCTTTCCATTTAATAGACTCTATAAATATTTCTATAAGATAATAAACAAAAATCTATGTAATATAATTCCTCATTTGAAAAGTTCCTTGCATCTACAGATTTTTTTTTTTTTTTTACTTCACTCTTTTATCACATGAAAAGATCCACACAGAAATAAAGGAAATTCCTATTTACTTCAAATAATGTCACACAATATTAGTGTACATAGTACATTACTCTATTAGTCATTAAGAATTTTCAAATAATTCGACAATTTAACAACTAAGACATCATTACAAATGTTCTTACTAATCATACACTGTACCCAAGAAGATCAATTTTTTCCCCCATATAATTCTGGAAGAATTTTTTAAAAAACAAATATTCTGAACATGCATTAGGACTCCCAATATTTCCAATCCAAATATTTGATTACACAACTTTAAGATCCGGTCACAGGAAATCAAAACAAGATAAAAATGTGAAGTCGTCACCAAATAAAAGGGAAACTCTTAAATTTCATACGAGTTCAGTTTGATATGGCTATCATTTGTAGCCCTTTACACATCTAAACACATTTAAGTTCTTCTTACAAAGTGCTCAATGTACACACATTGTTCATATAACCCCACAAGCAAAAGTCTAATGGCATCCGATTTAGGGATCTTGGCAGCCATGGCTTGACAGAACCTCTTGCCTATTTCCCACTAGAAGACTGTTTATTCCAGAAATTCATGAATATTGTTGGCATAGTGTGGAAGAGCGCTGTCATACGAAAGGATGACATCTTCTGGAAATAGTGGTACTGCATACAATTCCAATGTGTCAAGGTAGATATTTGACATCATTGTCTACTCCACGAAGAAAAATGAGCCTATCACTTCATCACACATCAGGTCACATCATATGTTCACCTTAAGGGTATTATGTTCATATCCAACATAGGCATAAGGATTTTCAGTACCCCATATTCAGATGTGTTGACAACTTACCTTCCCACAGATATGGAATGCCATCTCATTGCTAAACACAATCTTCTGTAGAAATCATCCATGATTATTGATCTCAAGAAACATATCTATAACAAACACAAATCATTTGGGTCTACCTGCCAGTTTGATAGCGTGCAACAGTGTAATTTGTAATCCCTAAATGCAGACATTTCCTCATCATTTTACAAACTGTTGTCTTGCTTAAGTGCGATTGTCAAGGGCACACATGCACAGAATTTTTAGGATGCCTTAAGTAGCTCTCCTGTATAGCTTCTACAGACTTATCACTTACCGATGGCCTATCAGAATGGGATTTGTCTAACAAACTGTTGGTATTCTTCAACTACTAAACCCACTAATTAATGTTATTCCCACGAGGAAGTTCTTTATTGTACGTGAAAATATTTACATTGTATTTCAGTCATGGATTCGAACTTAACAAGCCACAGAACAAACTGCTACGCAGCTTGTGGTGTTGCGTCATCAACTGTATGCACAAACCCTTGCACATCCAACTAGGGGAGCTTGGAGAGTTTCCTATTCATTTGGTGAAGATTTCACATTTCTATCTTGTTTTGTTGATTTGCTGTGACAAGCCAAAAATGCACCATGATTTTACCGGCACACTGTATTTGTAAAATAAATTTATTTACAAATAGCTCACTGTCAAATTTCACAGCATTCAAAATACACTATTGAATATTAACTCAATACTTACTTCTAAAGCATTAAGGGCAGAACCATATACAAAAGGTATTTCATCACCTTTGTATCCGATTTCAGTTAACAAGTCACGAAGTTCCATTTCTACTAATTCAATCATTTCTTGATCAGCACTGTCAATTTTATTTATAAAAACAACAATGTGGTCGATGCCAATCTAAGAAAGGGAGAAGTTACTAAACTGATAAATATACATAAATGCCAGTTATATTTATAAGATTTTAGAAGCATAGAACATTTTAGAAAATTTTAATAGAATGAAAACACTAAAAAGGACTTATATCAAATGAAATTTATGCCTCTTCGAGCCAATGTACTAATTTTAAAAATACCTTTTAAAAGAGTGGGAACTTTGTCAAAGCTCATAAAAAAATAATTTTAATATTTTACAATAATAAGCCTCCAAGTACTGAGTATAGTTTAGTAAACCATGCTAATTAAATTCTTCACTGCAAAATACAATGCTTTTAAAAGATATCAAATTAAATAAGTTAAGTTTCTTTTTAATTTACAAAAAATAAGCAAATATTGATTACATTTAGAAAAAAAAAAGTGCTATCATTCTTATCAAATACAAAGAAATATCACAACTATTACCTGTTTGGCCAAAATTAAATGTTCTCTTGTCTGAGGCATGGCACCATCAGTTGCAGCCACAACTAAAATTGCACCATCCATTTGAGATGTTCCAGTAATCATGTTCTAGAGAGGGACAAAAGAAAGAGTAATATAAGCTAATACATAGTAACTTTTTTTTTTAAAAAAAAGAAATCATTAATCTTTATTCTAAAGAGCAAGTATAAACACAAACAACATTTGATATTTATTTCTAGTTAAGTAATATCAATATTTCTAAGTATAGCACAGGCTAATCTGTCTACATATTATGAGAAGGCAGTATAAAAAAGTGCACTCTTAAAATCTTAAAAGGTTGAATGAGCTGGCACCATTTTCATCAGTTCAATCCAATTTTGTCGCCATATGCATAGCCATAATTTTTTAAACTTGAAAGTTAATTGAATTACTTTTCAAGTTTAATTTCAATATCTTTATTAAAATTTTTTTTTTTAGGGCAGACATTTTCTGGACATAAGAATTAATTCCTTTAACCCCTTCCCAACGGGTGTAGCAAATGCAATACATTCCTAATTTACTCTTGAAAGATGGTTGTATGATGGATAAAACTGAAGAAATTTCTCTCTTAAAGACGAGTGTATCATATTTGATACAGCAACATGGAACAATATTCAAATATTTTTAAATCGTATAAATAGCTCACTATGTCCACTAAATTGGTCTTAATACATTATTCAGACATTTTCCTTTGACCTTGACTGTTTGTAACTCATTCCAAGGAGTTTATGCTGAGAAGAGGTTAATGCAAACAAACATCTATATGGCTTTTCAAACTTACTACCACATGCTTTTTAAGATTTTTTTTTTTCCTGTTTTAGTCTTAGGATCAATTCTTTTCTATTTTATTCATATAGTTCTGTTAGAGGTAGCAATGGTAAAAGAAAGTGGTATGTACAACAATGCTATTGGAAATTAATGACAAGTTAAGTAGATCTTTTAATGAGTATAGCAATGTAAATATATGCTATGAAAGATATTTTTACATTTTTGATATTAACTTTCAGTTGCTATTTTATCTCAATAATACCAAAGTAAAAAATTTGGAATAATGAAACTCCATCATCAAAGGGATAAGTATGCTATCTATATAAATTTAAAAAATTAAGTTCGTTGCATGTAAAATAAAATTCGATTATTTTTTTTGTAGAATTAGGCTTAATGAGCGAGAGTACTATGTCCTTAACACCTAGTACAGTAAAAAGTACTGTCTTTTAGGACAAGCATGAGAGGCACCATTGTGAAGGGCATCTGTATGTTCAAGAACTCAAAGCATCCCATTTCATTATCTTATTAACTCTTCAATTAGGATCCAAGATTAAATTTCATTCATAATCCTAAAAGACCATTTCCTGAATAATAATAAAAATATAACACTATCAGAACATCACACATGTAATAAATACATAATGAAAAAAGAAAATAATTAATATAGATGAATTTGAAATTTTACATATTTATGGTTATTGCAAATTAAGTGTATTTAATTTCAATAATTCATACTTTGCAGAGCCTGAAATCATTTAATTCTAATTCGCATGGATTGTATATCTTGCTTGCCTGTGTGACTTAGACTTGTGCAACTCTTATTTTTAAACTATAAATTTTCAACCGTCCAATATACAGCAGGTGCTCTTTAATCCAGGACATTCTGGACCTTAACTGTGTTAAGATTACTGAAAGTCACTTTAGGTTCAACAAAGATATTAAAGATAAGTCCATCCAGACAAAAATATCTATTTAATTTGTTCATGCACATTCTGAAATAGCCAACAAAGTATTTTGTCACTCTAGTAACTCTAATAAAAAATGCAGCCCAAAAGAAAAATTAATTCAATGCAATGCTTGCTATAACAAATTGTGATAAGATATTTATCGCAAGGATGAACTTAACAGTTAAAAAGTATCTGATCACATTGCTTTCCCCTGATTCGTATATCTTCCTCATACAATTATTATAAAATATATACAAACTTATAAGTTCTGATGAATTTGCTTTAAAAAAAAAGATTCAACACATTTTTTAAATGCAAAGAAAACCTAATACAATGAGACTTTACTTTTATCTTTCAAGGCTCTTTCTTCGTTCAATTCCATCTCCTGAACCAGGGTTTCATGCAAGTTCACAAAGAAGAAATAAACCTGAATCCCCACGAAAAAATCAAAAATCAAACAGCTTGGTCGATGCCCGATTACAGAATGCGTTAAGCCATCGAATCAAGAACATTCATTAGCAAATTAGTTAAAAACATTTTCAATGCAGTAAATATTATTAAATGCACTACACTGATTAATGAATTTTAGCTGTAATCTGTTTTTAACCTTAATTTAATTTTATTTTCTTGCACATAAAGATAACATGTAACACTTTAAACTTTTGTATATGATGACAATAAGGATTATCATGATACATTCAATGTACAAGAAAATATGACATATTTAGGTGGAAATAAATTTTTAATTATTAACAATTCTACAATTACTCACACAAGTTTAGATATAAAAATAACAAGCATTTATTGTCCTTTGTTACGACCCGCTGGTGAGGATGGCACTAGTAGTCATTTTTTTTTTTTTTTTTTTTACAATTTGTGTCATTATTCCTGTAGAGGTCAGCCAAGGAGCTTGACATACCAATCGTCCCTCAAATAAATATTCATTTTTAGTATACAGTCCACACCTCTTTATTTGAATAGACAAGTTTCAAATAACTAAAAGTCTATCAATAAACCGGTCATTACATTTATGGTTGTACGAGCCCCAGAACCGAAAATGGATAACACGGCTCCTAAGGAACTATCAGAGCTCACAGTGTTGAGTAGAAGAAAAGCATATTTGCTCTGTTTAAATACTCGGGTTAAAAAGTCTTTAAAAAGTGCTGATTCTCCAAATGAATTAAATGGAGCTAAAAAAATAAACTAGCATCGCTTTACCAGGTAAAAGCAAAAATCAGCATTTTACGAAATGAAAGTTAAAGTATTCTTTCGGATGAAGAACTTCCTAATTTTGAAGACAATTTGGATAAAATGGAGGAAGATGCAAATAATTTAGAGACGAGTCTCAATACTTTACTTGAATCTTCTAATTTGAATACCTCTAGATTATCTGTAAAGAATGATTTTGCTAATTGTAAAGTAAAACTGCCATCTATTAATTTACCTGAATTTTCAGGATAGCATGTTGATTGGTTACAATTTAAATCTCAGTTTGTAACACTGATGATAATACTTATTTATAGGATTCACAAAAATAGTATTATTAATCTGCCCTCAAAGGAAATGCAAAACAGTTGCAAACTGTTAAGGATTCTTACGAATCTTTATTTGACGTCTAAAAACAAAGATATGAAAACAAAAAAGATTAATCGCAAATAGTTACATTGCTGAACTGTTGCATCCTAATAAAATAAAATTAGGTGCAGAGAAACTCTTTGATGAAACAAAAGAACAAAAATCCTCCCAAATTCAAATCGTTTGTTGTAAAAAGTGATAAAAACTGCTCTCTATGTTTATCAGAACCACACCTAGTTTTTAAATGTAAAATAAATTCATGTCTATTCAAGATAGAAATGATAGAGTGAAATCTTTTAATTTGTGTATTAATTGTCTCAGTCATCATCTTAAGAACTGTTTAAAACTAAACAAAAAATGTAAGTGGTGCAATGCAAACCATAACTCACTTCTTTGCAACGCAAGTAAACTCTGTTTAGAATCAAACCAAATGAATGGGAACCTTCCCTTTTCTTCCCTGCAGAGAGTTCATCTAGCATTACTATGCTGACAAATGATTCACCACATGTAACATTTTCTTTTACTGCAGTGTTGTGTTTGTACACCACAGTTAAGGACAAATCAGTTTTACTTTCCTCCCCGGTTCAAAGTCAACGGTCCAAGTTCAAAGTGAGGAAAGCAGCTGGCTTCAGTTGAATGCAATTTTAAACAGCGGGAGTCAACAGTGCCTATGTAGCTTCGAAGCCGCAGATTCTTTAGGATTGAAAAAAGAAAAAATAAATGCAAAAATTGTGGGTGCCAACAGTGCTTGCACTGCAGTAAGAAAAAGAGTGATCCCTGAAATTTCGAATGAAACTGGGTCATTTAAAAGAAAACTTAGCTTTCTCTTAGTACCTGAAATAACAGGATGTGTTTCTACAGAATCGTTTGATATAACAAAAATAAATTTTCTAAAAATATAATTTATGCAAATGCAGAATTTATTCCCATATGTATTGACATTCTTCTTGAAGGGGAAATATTTTATGAATTATTAAAAAGTAAACTAATAAAATTACATGACAAATCAATAATATTGCACAAATCTGTGTTCGGTTATATTATTACAGGTTCCATTTAAAACGAACAATCACAAACCATTATTATTACAATTTCATCCAATATCAGGTGGATAGCAGTTTAACAAAATTTTGGTACCTAGAATCATTAGGCATTAAAGACGAATCGAACTGTGATTAAGATGACCAAGTCATGCAATATTTTAAGATTTCAGTATGTTTCAATAGTGCCCATTGTGAAGTTGTTTTTCCCTGAAAAAAGGATAAACAAGAATTAAAGGACAATTTTTCCGAAGCAGAAAAGCCTGCTAAATCTTTAACAAGGAGATTCATTTGTGACACAATTTTGTTACCAACAAAATGCTACCATGAAATTAAGCAAATGGAATTCAAATGAATGAAATGTTTGACCATTATGAAAATGTGGGAATATTGAACCTTAACACTTTCGCTACTGGAGGGAGAAGAAAGAAGTGCTTCTCTGGGCCCGCGGCTTCTTACTGCAGAGTGTCAATTAGTTTAGTTTAGATTTTATTAACGTCGCACTAGAAGCAACATGAGGGCTATTGGCGATGGACCTCGTAATTTTGAACCACGGTCAAGTGACGAGGATTACACCTGAGCCGGCACCCCCTCTCCCAACATCCACACCACGCCAACGGGAGGACTTTGGGCCCCAAAAAGATTTAACGTGCATCAGCCCCGGCTACATGGCGGGTCTTTGGCAGCCAAGGATCGAACCCGCGACTGAACGAAAACCGCCGGCTGCTAGTCCACGACCTTGACCAAGAGGCTACCACGGCCCATTTGCAGAGTGTCAAGCTGTGCCCAGACGATTTTAGATATTAAGCTTAATTTGTGAAAAAAATTCCTCTAAAATCAGCTATTCATTAAAATATTTTGGTACTTACATATATTATTTAAAATGCATTAAACTTAATGTATACAAAAGAAAAAAAGATTTAATTGAAAATTGAATGTTTTATACATAAAAAATCATACTTTTAAGAAAATACAAACTATAATTACATCTGTTACATAAATTTCATGATGTACTATTATATAGAATATATAGATATAAATCTTATTTTGATGTATGGTATATTTATAAAAAAAATGTGAATGCATAGTACAACATCACATGTCTTACACACATATTTTGATGCTTCATGCAAGATTTTGAGCAAAGGGTACATCTTAGTCCTTTTTTTTTTTTTACTTTAATGTCAATGTACAGATTTGGATTATTTTCACTAACATTACTGTCAGATTCATTCGTTATTTTTCAAATCTCAGTATCAGATAAATACTTTCTTTTCGTCATGACTGTCGCTACAAATAAAAACCGACCCAATGAAACAAATAGCTGAGAACATCTGCTACCAAAAGCGCTAATCCCCATAAAGGGCCATAAATTTTTGTTAGAACTTCTAAGAAGCAAGCAAGAAAGAAAAAAGCAAACTGAAAGCAAATGCAACCTTTAAATCATGTCATTACATTTAAAGAGCCACGCTGCAACACATGCTTTTAACAATTACCCCCTCCTGATAACCAGAAGTGAAATCAAAGCCCATATCATCAAGGTCAACACTCCAAATAACCTATCTATATAGATTTCACAGTATTGTAACACCATATAGTAACATTAAAAAAAATCAAAGCGTTCTCATGAAGTGTATATCTATTGATATGCTGGATCGTAGAAGACACACAAGGAGCATATCACGGGTGATACGCTGGGCACAGGAGAGCAAACACGAGTGTATCACCTGTGATACGCTGGGAGCCAACGGGTTAATACAAAAGTTGGAATACGAAGGCCTTGAGACACATCCTCGTCACTCAGAAAACAAACTCAAGTCCAATTATCAAAAGTTTTAGGGATACCATGGAATGTCATACATGACTATTTCACAATTGATGTGAAAGAACTGCTAGAATTGGATACAACAAAACCTGTCACAAAAATAATTGTGCTGCAATCAGTTGGTAAAATATATGATCCAGTTGATTTTTATCACTTTACACAATTAGGCTCAAATGCTTATTACAAGAGCTTTGGTTAAGAAAATTAGCCTGGGATGACAAGCTATCAACAGATATTTATGCAACATGGTCACAATGATGGTCAGCACTTCCTATTTTGTCAAAACTAAAGATTCAAAGAATGATCCTCGATTACAGTGCTGGAGAATCTAGTGAAGTCCAAATCCATACCTTCTCCGATACTAGCCAAAGAGCATACGGAGCCACCATCTTCTTGAGAGTTAAGCACAAGGACAGAATCAGCATTGATCTAAAAGCTGTGTTGCACCTCTGAAAAAGTTATCTCTGCCCAGATTAGAACTGATGAGTGCTCTACTTGTTGCACTCTTAACAAAGGAAGTTGCAATCCCAGAAAGATTGTATTCAGCAGAAATGAAAAATACCTCAAACCCAGAAAATGACATTTCCTTGACAAGTACTCAAAATGATTTCTTTGAGAACATAATTAATATTTCAAATAATTATGTAAAATTAATTCGAGTTATAAGTTTTCTTTACAGGTTCATACATAACTGCAGAACCAGAAGTGGAAATATAAAGTTATGCTGAAAATTAGCTGATCCACTCATGATATGAAAAAGTTTCCTGAAGAAATGTGTAAATTGTTGGCAGGTGAGCCTATTCCTATAAGAAACAAATTAACTTCCCTTAAAGTCTTACTTGATAAGAGTAACATTATTAGAGTTGGAGGCAGACTTGAAAATTCAAATTTAAATGAGAAGACTAAATTCCCAATGATTTTACCAAGTAAACATATTTTAACTGACATTATATTGTGCTATTATCATAAAAAATATTTGCATGCAGGAACCCACTCACTTTTATACCTTATTTGTCAGAAATTCTGGCCACTAAATGGCAGAAATAATTGTCGTAGAATTATTCATGAATGTATAATTCGCTTAAAAAATAAGGCTATCACATCAAATCAAATTATGGCTAACCTACCAAGAGATCGTGTAACTCTGAACTACCCCTTTAATGTTATAGGCATTGATTTTGTAGGCCCATTCCTAATAAAGCTTAAAAATCAAAGAAAAAGAGTATTAAATAAAATTTATGTTGTAATATATGTATGTTTATGCACAAAGGCTATAACATTTAGATTTTGTTACTGATTTCACATCCCAAGCAAGTTTAAAACATTTCTTTTTTGGTAGGAGAGGAAAGTGCTCAAAAATCCTCACTGACAATGGTAAAACATTTGTTGGTGCAAACCAAATTGTTCAAAATAGTTAAATCGCATGATCAAACATTAGCTGATTTTTTTGTTGGCGCAAATTAAAAAATTGTTCAAAATAGTTAAATCGCCTGATCAAACATTAGCTGATTTTTTGACTTGTGAATCCATAGAGTAGTACTTTATCCCACCAAGGTCCCCAAATTATGGAGGACTACGGGAAGCAGGGGTAAAATCCTTTAAATTCCATTTAAAAAGAGTTGTAGGGAATGCACATTTAACTTTTGAAGAGTTCACTACCATACTTTGTGAAATTGAGGCAGAACTGAATTCCTGACCACTCACCCCTGCACACTTAGTTGGTAGACCCCTAATATCTATAGTTAAACCACAAGTAACTAATACAAATGAGAATAGATTGTCCAGATGGGAAAGAGTAAAAAAATTTACTCAATACATTTATAAACTTTGGAAGCATGATTACCTAAATTAGTAAGAACATCACAAGTGGAAATTTAACAAAAATAATGTTGCTATCGGATCCTTAATATTGATAAAAGATGAAAATCTTCCCAGTATGAAATGGAGCATGGGTAGAATAATAGAAGTATTTCCCGGCACAGATGGTAAGGTCCAAGTTGTGAACCTGCGTATGTCAAACGGAAACATATCGAAGAGGACAATTAGAAACCTTTGCATATTACCTCTATCAAATTTTATAATTAATAATTATTGTTTTTGTGTATAATTCAACTTTAATCATATTTTAAGTATTGCAAACATGTTATGTATTTGTATTGAAATTTCATTTCAATGGCAGGGACTGTTACGACCTGCATGTGCAGATGCCGCTATTAATCATCTTTTTATGTTCACAATTTGTATCATTATTTCTGTAAACATCAGCCAAGGAGCATGACATACCAACCGTTGCTCAAATAAATATTCATTTTTAATATACAGTCCATAGCTCTTTGTTTGAATAGACAAGTTTCAAATAACTCAAAGTCTATCAATAAACCGTTCATTACATCCTTATACCTTATATACATACATAATGAAACATAGTTGACAATACCAACCTTAATATAATCAGCATGTCCTGGACAATCTGTATGCCCATAATGTCTTTTCTCAGTTGAATATTCAACATGAGCTACATTAATAGTTATACCACGAGCACGTTCCTCAGGAGCATTGTCAATGTCTTCATATTTTTTCAGTTTAGCCATCTTTTTGTCAGCCAGAACTGAAATACACAGCCTCAAATTTTCATCAAAAAGAAATAAAACACAAACTGTAAAAATATTATATAACCTATTTATGCACAATTATATAATTTATCAAACCTGTAATAATATTTAACTCCTCCTCTCAGTTTTAATATGACATAAAAAGTTTCTTAATTTGAGTACATTTTCTAAATACATTTTTCAAATTTTTTCTCATGAACAATTACCTACACAAATGAAATGAATGATGAAATTATATATCTAAAATCTAAATTTACATGCAAAACAGTTTGTAACATTTTTTATATCTTTACTTATATGTCATTTAAATCTGGTTTAACACCACAAAAGAAATATAAAGAACACAAATGAATATTCTTACACAAATAGTAGTTATCAAAAAAACAGGTTTAAAAAAAGAATACATTTTTAGTGCATCTAGCATGATAAAAAATATACTTGATATTTTAAAAAAAATGAAAACCAATATATAATCACATGAAAAGGAATTAAAAGTAAGATATTTAAAAGGCATATCTGGTACCTTAATTTTTTAAAACAATTAGAAATAATAGAACAGTGAGATCTTTAAGCAATTCCCGATTATAAATTTTAAATTTGTTCATAGTATTCACACTGATTTTTAGAATATTTTCAATCTTTCTCTAATTTCTAGAAAGAATTAAAAAGACAATTTTGATATTCTTTTGAAGCGAAAATGTTAGTTTTGTATACTCTTCATTTTGCTTTGAAAACTAAACCAGGTTTTAGAAAATTTAATAAAAATTTCTAGTCAACAATTAAAAAATAAACGAAAGTTCTAAAAGATAAAATATATTTAAACCCTTCAAATTGTAATGACCCAATTAAAACACAACAAAAGGTAAAAAACAATTCTTATACAGAATATGTCCTATTAATATGAACTACTTCCAAATTAATATATATGGCTTTGTTTAAAATATCACAGAAGAGAAGCACAGCTGACTACATTGATATACTTCACATTTTAAAATTGTGGTCAGGTGATAAGAACACCTTATTAGTTATTTCATTTATTATGCAGAGGCACCACTTAGCAGTTTTTAGTAGAATCAAAAAGTGAAAATACAACCTGTCAAAAGTCCTTTTCTAAAACTATTACTATCATGCAACTTCCATTTTTAAGCTTACAAATATAATTTTCCAATAAATCTGCACCAGTTTAAACATCGGAGCTAACAGAGATAGAATAAAAATAAAAAAAATAAAAACTTCACTGCCAGGTAAGATATTTCTTTCAAATTCATGGCTCGAGTGCATGCTTACACATTTGCAGATAAACAGTTCAAACCTGCTCATTAGGCACCAAAGTAGTAACCTGGATTTTGAATACTAGATGGCAGCCATTCCTAGCCCAACACTATTGAATAAACCTGAATGCAAAATTGCCTTATTCTCTAAGACATCATATATATATAAAATCATAATTTATAATATGAATGGCCTCTGTATATGTGTTAAATAGAATTGTCATTTTGATTAGACAACCAATTAAGCCAACAATACAAATTAAACCCAAAGCAAACTCCAATAAATTTTCTTAGGAAAGTCTTTAATAATAATCTTTCCTCCTTCAGAAGGAGTTAGCAACAGCTCCTTGATCATGAGTCAAAACAGGCAAAGGTAGAATAAAAGCACCTAATAATTAGACCATTTGGGAATTTCTTTAAGGCCCAGCTGTTTAAGAGCTTGAGCCTGCAGACCAACAGACAGGAGATTCAAATATGTCCCAAAACAGTAATCATCAACAGATCAGCTGAAAATCTGCATTCTTAATTGGAAGGAATTTTGGCTAATATCTATCACATTTTTAGTCAATTATAAGAAAATATATAATGCATCTTGCATACATACAATTAAAATAAAATTTAACAAATATTGCTAAAATATTACTTTTCTTGAAACATACAAATTAATTTAATTTTTATATATTTAGTAACATACTTCATTGGAAGCTTACAATTAATCAAAAGATGAAGAACCATGGAAATAACAACGCAGTTATTTTACATGTTTAATTTTTATGATTGCAGTTCAGCAAATGCATATTATTTACATGTATACAAATATTTACCTTTGGTAATTGCTGCAGTGAGAGTGGTTTTTCCATGATCGACATGGCCTATCGTACCAATGTTACAATGAGGCTTATCTCTCTGAAATACCTTTTTTGCACCAGGCACAGCAACAGTAGCAAGATATCGTTTTATAGAGACATTTAAAAGATTTTTTGTGGCTAAGCTTAGACACTGAAAAAAAAAATTATATTAATATAAATGATGAAATAAGAAAAACTATAATAATTTTTTTAAAAAATTTCGACTTAAGGTATTGAATTAAAAAAACAGATCAATATTAATTTGATTTCTTATATTTTAAAGCTAGATAACTTTTTCTAACCTTTTCCACTCACACAGAAAAATAAATTATATTTATTAAAATAAGAGGGAAAATAAAAATTTACCAAATTATAGTATTTTTTAAAATTATTACTGAAATTACATAACACAATTCTCATATACCATAAGTAACACAAAGGACCTACAGAAGCCAGTAAAACAAAGGGCAAATTATAACGCAAAAATTCTAAAAAATCAGTGACTAAGAAGGGGGGGGGAATGAATGAATGAAGATACAAATCAAATTAATAGATACAAAATCAAAATGTAGAAGTTACAAAATCAAATAAATGAAGTTATAAAATAAAGAAAACAAAGCTGTACTAGAAACAAGTTGGAAAAAAAATTGGGGCCAGTTGATTTTGAGGGCATGCAATTTAACCTCCAAGCATTTTCTTAACTTTGAACAAAAAAAGAATATGATGTTCAATGCTTCCCTCACTACTAGCACTACATTCATAAAATTTAGAAGGGCAGAGATTAAGTCACTTGAGGTATATTTTAAAATTACTATGACCAGAAAGCCGAGTGATTTCTAAATTTATATAAAACTGATGGTATGAAAGTCTATGTGGAATGAGCTGATCGAAAATACAACTTGTTCCAGATCGAGACATCTTCAACTTTTCCTTTCAAAGGATTGGAGAAAATTAATTGAGAAATCAATATCTTGTTTGGCTGCAGTCTGAAACAAGAAATCAGTCCTATTGTCTAAAAGAATTCCAGTATAGCCACAAACGAAAGTAAATGACATTATATCTGTCGTTAAGAACTTTTTTAAAAAAAATTTCAACAATAGCATTATTGCAAAATAAAGTAATTTTTTGGTGACTCTAAGCAAGAAAGTGAATTTGACATATAAAATACACCGCTGGCCATTAAAATTGCAACATTGGGAAGGAATTATCTTAAAATCACATGAAAGGAAGAGGTTGGACATGGAAATGAATAGTATTTCAATGCATTTAGATGACTCGAGGGAGAAATGGCATCTGAAGCACTGCATAAAAGAAAAGTTGTGTAGTGGATTTCTCAATCAGTAAGCACTTTGTAAGGTCAGAGTTTGCTCAGAATATTGTGTTATGGCTGGAATAAGAAGAAATGCTTGCCAGCAAGTCTTGGAATTAGATAGAGACAGGATCCGTGCCTATCGTGAGAGTGGATAATTGTTCTGTGCTATCGCCCACCGCACTGGTCGAAATCCAAACACTGTCACACAACCCAATGAATATGGAATTATTGGGTTGCTGAGGATCATATTGGAAGGCAAGCAGGATTTCCACACCCTCCATGACTAATGCCCAAGAGGACAGACAGATCGGTTGTACGGTTTGAGGTCGGCCCTGCAAAACTGTACAACCACATCACGGACCATTAGTCAGGAAATGTAAATGCTTGCATCCCGCCCAGTATCCATTCATATGGCGCAATGACGTTTGCAGCAGCATGGACTGTCAGCACGACGACATTACTTTGGCTTCCCTTGTAATGCAGCATGGAGAGACAGGCAGCGACTCTGGTGCACCAAATGAAACAGCTGGATAAAGGAGTGGCACAATGTCCAGAAGCTCCGAGGAGATCGCCTGTCGCCTATTTGCATTCGATATCTGCAAAGGGGCCCTGCACCTGGTGTGAAGGTTTGGGCTGCCATTGGGTACATGGTAAGCACATTTCTAGTTCAGACTGACATCAATTTTAATGCAGATCAGTACATTTCTGACATCTTAAGTCCAGTGGTTGTGCCCTATCTTTGAGGCCTGCAAACATCATCTTCCAACAAGATAATGCAAGATCACATGTTGCATGTTCTGTCCAGAACTTCCTTGATACACAAGGTATTAGATTATTACCTTGGCCTTCACAGTTTCTAGATCTGTCCTCCACTGAAAATATTGATCATGGGTTGCTGAGAGACTGGCCCATTACCCCTCTTCAGCTAATAGGGTTAATTAAGTGTAGCATAGACTTGAAGTAGCATGGAATAAGTTGCCCATTTCTATCATCCAATGCCAGTTCAACTCCATACCTAATTGGGTAAGGACCATTTTAGCTGCCAGGTGTGGTAGCTGTTTCTACTAATTTTGCACCACTGTAACCCCCTCTCCCCTAACTGCTTGAAAATTTAACCATTTTATTTTCATGCCATACTATTTACCTACAAAAAGTATCTTTCTTATACTTGCTTTCCTTCATGGTGTTGCAATTTTAATGGCAAGCAGTGTACTTAGAAACAACTTTATGCTGTATGATCCATTTGATAGTATCGTTAATGCTTTGGGGAAAAAAGTACAAACATTACTAATTCTGAATCGATGTTCAATTTCAATACCATTAATGAAAATTACAAATACATAGCCAACTTGATTATTAGTTTTGTTCCACCTGTAAAGCAAACAAATGGAATATCTTAACCTAGCTGTAGTAGCTACATGAGTGGATGGCACTCAGCCCTGATGAATGAGAGAGATCGGAAAATGTCATTAAGTAGTAATAGCTTGACACAAATGATGTAGAGTGATTATCTTTGAAAGCATAACTTTTGAGGATAAAGATATCAATGGGGGGAAAGTCATAAATTTCAAAACTAACAATAAAATAACGAAAGATGATGGGCAATAAAATTTGCATCTGGTTACACTGAAGGAACAGACTTGATCTTCTTGTAAAGAGGATGATTTAAGAATCATAAATAATTAAAGGTACAATATCTTGACTGTAGATGGGAGCATGAGTATTGGAATTAATACCATAAGTGTTACAAGTAATATGACTTAATCCATGTTGTGATTTATAACATTTATTTGAAATAACAGGTCAATTGAAAAGTCCCCGGCCTGACACATAGATGGTGCTACTAGAATTAAATCCATATATTTTTTAGTTAGCCCTAACCCTCAAAAGATGCGTGTATAAATTTCACAGCTGTTGGATCATTAGTTTGTGAATTATAGCATTTTGAGAGAAGCAACTTTTGTTATTGGGAAAAAAATGGATAAAAAGAAATTTCGCGTGTTGATAAAATATTGCTTTTTGAAGGGAAAAAATACAGTTGAAGCAAAAACTTGGCTTGATGCCGAGTTTCCGGACACTGCCCCAAGAAAATCAACCATCAAGGATTCGTATGCTAAGTTTAGACGTGGTGAAATGAGCACCAAAAATGGTGAACGCAGTGGATGCCCAAAAGAGGTTGTTACCGACGAAAACATTAAAAAAATCCACAAGATGATTTTGAATGACCGTAAATTGAAATTGAATGAAATAGCTGACACTCTAAAGATATCAACTGAATGTGTACATCATATCATTCATGAATATTTGGGTATGAGAAAGCTCTGTGCAAAGTGGGTGCCGTGCGAGCTCACTTTTGACCAAAAACAATGACGAGTTGATGATTCGGAGCAGTGTTTGAAGATGATCAAGCGTAATAAACCCGAGTTTTTGCGTCGATATGTGACAATGGATGAAACATGGCTCCATCATTTCACTCCGAAGTCCAATCGACAGTCATCCGAGTGGACTGCACACGATGAACCCGCTCCAAAGCGTGGGAAAACGCAACAGTCGGCTGGCAAGGTTATGGCGTCTGTATTTTGGGATGCGCATGGAATAATTTTCATTGACTACCTTGAAAAAGGAAGGACCATCAACAGCGACTATTACATAGCGTTATTTGGACCGTTTGAAGGACGAAATCGCCGAAAAACGGCCGCATTTGAAGAAAAAGAAAGTGCTGCTTCACCAAGACAATGCACTGTGTCACAAGTCAGTGAAAACGATGGCAAAAATCCATGAATGGGGCTTCGAATTGCTTCCTCAGCCACCGTATTCTCCAGATCTGGCCCCCAGCGACTATTTCCTGTTCTCGGGTCTCAAAAGAATGCTCGCTGGGAAGAAATTTTCGTTGAATGAAGAGGTGATCACTGAAACTGAGGCCTATTTTGAAGCAAAGGACAAATCGTACTATAAAAATGGTATCGAAAAGTTGGAGGGTTGCTATAATCAGTGTATCACCCTTGAAGGGAATTATGTTGAATAAAAAAAACTAATTTTGCCAAAAAAATGTGTTTTACTATGGTAGGCTGGGTACTTTTCAATTGACCTGTTATAGACAATGTATTTTTTTTCCAAAAAAACCTGATGATTGAGAAATCACAAATATTAAATATCTTCTACTGAAGCTAAAGGAATACCATCCAAGAGCAAATGAATAAATAGAATGTTCTGTTTCTTAATGATTGTAACACTGATTTTCACAAATTTAACTTCCAATTCAAACTCCTTGGGCAAATCATGGACATGTTGACCTGCAATTTCCATATGTTTGGTCTGAAAAAGCAACTGAAAGTAAAGTGCTTCAACTCGGACAATGAAATCAAGAATGCTGTGAAGGACTGGGTCTCATCACAGCCACAGGAATTCTGGAAACAAGGAATCTTAAAGCTCATTAATCAATGGGATCATTGTACTCAGGCCTGTGTTGTATACTTTGAATAAAGTCTTCATTTGTATCTGCAGTGTCATTTTATATCTTTTATTTGAATATTCCTTGTACACAGCAAGTCTATCTCGGTTCTGGCATATCAAATACGAGACAAAAGTAAAAAATAACTGCAATACCATTTTTTTAAAAAAACTAGAAAGCAGATAAAATTCTGAGATCAGTTGCATAATATGCATTTTAAATGGAAAAAATTTCTGGTTAACAGATAGTGGTGCCTGTTGACATTTACGATTTCAAAGCCCATTTCTGAAATTAATGCAAAATGTCTGACAGGTGTTTAGGTTCTTTTCATTAACTAATTACAATCAGTAAATTAATTTTAAGATATACCTTTTCTTTTGTATAAGTTACAAAAGTATAAGTATAAGTTACTTTATGTATAAGTTACTTATTGATAGTAAATAAAATTATTTTCACTGAAATATTAAATCATACTAACTAATTTAAAGCGCTTGAATCGCATGTGATACAATTGGATACTATTAAGTTTGTATATGTGTTCAAAGTTCGTTTTAATTTTGGATTCAGTTTCCTTTAGAAAAATTCTAAAAGTTGTTCTTTAACACATTTCCATGAAAATGTTTAATAGAAATTTTTGCCTTGTATTTTTGCACTGTAGAATTAAAAGTGTTTATTATGTGTTTGTCATATGGGATTAGTATTTCAAGTTTTATTTTTTATGAAGGAAAAAAGACTGATGTAATCTCCAGAAGATACTAGTTTATTGGATTTTGGAGGAAAAGCTGTGTTAAGTTTTTGGATTCATTACAACTTGCTCATTGATATATAGACAGATTCTTCATATCAGTGTTACTATTGGACTTTCTACTATATAGAAAATTGTATGTTACTGGGACTTGAATGACAAATCTAAATAAAGATTTGTGTATGACACATATGAAGGCAAGGATCAGCTGATAAATTTTGGAATGAAGTTGATTTGACAACAAAGATGTTATATTAACATCAAGTGAGCATGGAAAAAATCCAACATCTGGTGGGCCAAGGAAAAAACTTATTTGGAAATTAATGGCCTCTCCACTATTCAGAATCACAATATTTACATGGGTGGCATCAGTCACTTTGACCACTGTATTATCTTCAATAAGATAATGCATTATTCAAACAAGTGGACAGTAAGTTATATTGCACAATTAATTTTTGCTATCTGAAGTGCATGGATCGACTATAGATCAAGATATTGTGGCTATCTTGATTCATGCCTTTGTAAAAGTATCACTCAAATTTCCTGTTTTGGTTTATCTGATGATGAGTCCCTTTTCCAAGTATAATCATAAACAGCTTTCCACATGAGGCAGAACATACCAAAAAAGCCAGGCATATACTCAAAATGACTGGGGATAGAAACCATTGAAGTTGATGCAGAAATGATAAGTGCCAAGTTTTAACTCCTGTCGCAAACTGTAGGTTTTTTTTTTTTTTTTTTAATGTTTCACAGTATCAAGACATTGTTTTATGTCATAAAAATCTAATATTATGCTAATACAATATACTAATGTTTATTTTTTTCTTGAGCAATTTAAACTAGGAATAAATTAAGAAAACTACTTTTGATAGAATCTTAAAAAAATTTGATTCCGACACAACACAATCCATATGTATCCACATGCTCCTTAGCCCTTATATTTTTTTAAGAAAAACTTAAAAAGTTCATCAGAGTGTTCTAAGCAACTATTTAAATACCTTTTATAAAACATCAATTTATTATGTCAATCTACACGAGTTTTGACTAAAAAAGTTTGTAGTGATATGAATTTTGTATAAATTATTAACTTCAAAATGAGAATTTTTGTTTTATAAAAAGAAAACACTAAAAAAAACTTACAAGAGATCAATGTATATGTAACTATTTGAAAATTTGAGAGAAAACTGATTTTTTGCAACAAAAACAGTACAAGAAAACCATATCATGAAATGCTCAGTTGAAGATAATAAAGCAATGTGAAAAAAAGAAAGAGGCTTTTGCACACGTGCCTTTAATTCCAACTTAAAAGTTTGGGTGTTGAGATGGGAATAACAATTCAGAAGTGATCATGATGACAAATATATGTTAAATTTTGCCTCTAAAGGAAGCCAATCATTACTACAGTAAAAAGCAAAAAAAGAAGTTTTCCTTTCTCCATCAAAATTTAATCAATCAATACAATAAATATATGGAAGACCTCCATGATAACATGATTGCAAATAGCTATTGAAATAGGAAGCACAGAGTGGTAGTGGCCATTGTTTATCAACATGATCATTAGAATGATTGAGAGCTGGAAAATTTATCACATTGGAAAAGTTTACAAAGTTTCTGAAATTCAGTTTTAATTGTAATTAACCCTTGCCCAACTAAAGTTTAGCATAAAAGCATTGAATATTACTGATGCTGCATTTCTTGTTTTAAATAGCCTTAGTTATTATATTTAAAATATACTAAATCAAAAATTAAGTAAAAATTACGAAGATTTATTAATTTGGCAGTAATGCGTTAACTGTTGATAGCTGATGAAATAAAGTTTAATTTTCTCAAAGCACATAATATTAAATAAACACTACTGAATTGATTTGAATTGCAAATAATTGTTTCGAAAAATTATCATTTGTACTCTTTTTATCAATTATTATTACATAGTATGAAATGCATAATTTATGAGAAATATATATATAATACCTATAAATTTACAATGCAATGTACTTTAGCATTTTTGCATTCTATTAAGTATTTGTTTATATAGATTTCATTTTCATGATTGCAAAAAGAAATAATTTTTTCATCAATACAATTATATGAATTTGCAATTCTTTAGATTATTGTACCAGTGAAAAGATAACTTAAATTTCAGTTAAATTAAACTAGTAGAAATATGTTTTATTCTAATACTTACCACTGAAGAACTTTTGGCTGCAACTGTATAAAAAGCATGTTGATTGATGCCTGAAATATACCACAACTTTTATTATCAGCATGAAATATATGTTAAACAGTAAACATTACAACTCATTTAATTTTTACAGTTTTCAATTATGCTTAAGTTACATCAAACACATATAAATATTAAAACTAACAGGTATATATTTTTACAATGATAAGCTTTTATAATCAGTTAAGACATTTGTCTATTGATTTACAATATAATTTCACAATGATTAAATTTTTTTTCATGATACAAAACTGCGTTAAGTTAAAATATTTAAGACAATGCAATAATAAATTCAGTAATTTGATATTTTCCCATCAATTAAGAAAAAGTGTCAAAATAAGATACAAAATAATTCTAATTATACCTAATACACAAATTGCCTTCAAATAGTTTGATATATTAGACAAGATACCATTATTCTTGAAAACAGATGAGATTCTTAAACAACTAAATAAGAATACAGATTTTCTTATAATAAATAGAGGTGAATTATTTTACATTACTACGCAAATAGGTAATTAAAAAATTTCCCTAAAATTAAGCCTGTGTATTGAGATTAAAAAATATTTAAGAACAAATATATGCTGCTTAAAAATGTAATTAATATTAAAAAGTTAGGTAATTTGGTATGAAACAAACCCAACAAATTTATAATTACAGCAACCCAAAATATAATAAATGTATACATTGAACAAATAGTTCACAAAATTTAAAATTACATTTTCCGGGGCAACCTAAGAATTTGCGAATGGTTAATAAACTACTAAAAGACACCATATTTTTCTCAAAATTCAAAATAACACTTATTACATAAATACAAATACAATGCCGATTTACAGTTACAGGTCACAGTTGGACAAAATCACATGGCGCAGTTAAGAAACAAGTGAAATATATTATGATGAGTTATTGTACTGAACCATTTTAATCAAAGGCGGAAGCTTAGGAATTTGAGTAATTGGGACTCTCTTAGGAATAACTAATAAATTTATGAAAGAGTTTCACTCAAATAAATAATGACAATTTTCCAATCTTTGTTAGAACCATATGGAGCCCTCTTACCTGATCGACTTTGATTTCGTTGACGAATATACTGAATAAGAAATTCGATAATGCATTGATTTGTAGGGTTATTATCTTTTTGATAAAAATAATATAAATATAATGCAAAATATATGTTTTTTCAAACTTAAT
>BMAW01084112.1:225765-291570 GCA_019974015.1 Nephila pilipes | reverse complement strand
TATATATATATATATATATATATATATATATATATATATATATATATATTTACAGGGTGTCCAGCCTTAATGTGAACCAATAGCTAATTTCCGAACCGTTCGGTTTAGATATGCACTTATAATTTGAAAAATGTTTTAAAAAAGGTAACGAATGTTTTTAAGTGCTTTTCGAACCAAAAACCACATTCACAAAAAAATTACAAAAATTAAATTTTTATACGGTCCCTTGGTCCTATCATTTGTATTTAAGAAAAGATGCATTACACAAAAACAAAGTAAACACGTAAGGTTTCATTTTATTACGATAAAAACTGACCGAGTTATGCCTACATAAAGTTGAAGCATTTGAATTGCTCAGAAAAGGGGGTTGTATATAATTGAGTTTAGAGAACAGTAATTCACTATATACAGAAAGAGCAAAAGAAAAACATCATAGAAATATTAAAACATAGTAGTAAACATCATAGATTGACAATTTGTTTTGCTGTATGGCAAACAAAAAAAGTTAAATTAAAGAAATACAACTTGTACCAAAAAGATTAAAACAGCTTGTTTTAACAAATAGCAGCAAAAGAATAGAGGATTTGCCGTTCAAATTATAGCATAATGTGGAATGATGGGCCAATCATGAATCATTGGCTTTATTATATCAGAATGACTAAACTAAAATAATGTTCAAAATGACTGTTTTCTGCAGAATTGCAGTACCGGACCCGCGTCAGAAACTCCGCCTATAGCTTCTGCAACATAGTAGGTGTCACAGACCTGCATGCCATGCTGATTCGATTGAATAAATCGGATTTACTCGTGGATTCACGTTCGTGCACTTTGCTTTTTATGAAGCCCCAGAGAAAGAAATCCAGAAGACTTAGGTCGGGTGATCGCGGGGGCCACTCCTGTTGACCTCCGTAGCCGATTATTCGAGTGTCAAATGTCTGCGCCAAAAATGTACATGGTTGCGAAGATTTGTATGCGGGTGCACCATCATGATGGTACCACATGCGTGACAAATCCCGTAAGGAAACTTCATCTTCTAAAATATCGGCTAACAGTCCAGATAAAATTTCCATGTATGATTCTGATGTTAAAGGTCCATCGAATTACAATGGGCGAATTAAGGTGCTCTTCCATATTTTGCACCACACATTCACCGACCAACGCACTTGGTGGCGATTCGGTCGCATTAGATGTGGATTCTCGAGGGACCAATAATGCGTATTCTGTGTATCAATAGTGTTTTGCCTCGAGAACTGGCATTCATCCGACCACAAAACTTCTTTCAAAAAATCTGGATTTTCATCCAGAGTGTTTAACACGAAATTGCAAAAATCAAAACGACGCTCCTGGTCTCCGGGCATGAGTTCCTGCGCCAGGACTAGACGATAAGGATATGCACCTTACGTATGTAATATGTTCCACACCGTCGATTTTGAGTAGGAACAAGCCTTGCTAATATCCCGGACACTTCTTTCAGGATGAGCCAGGGCATATCCTAGAACATCCTCAGCGGGTATCCGCAAGCTTGAAGGTGTGGCACGAGACAAGGGAATACGTCTATGACAACTCCCAGTTTTATTCAAGCTTTGAACAGCACGGGCAATTGTACAATAAGATGGATGTCTTCGAATGGGAAATTTAATGGCATAAAGTCTTGCCGCCTCTCTCTTATTTTGATTACACTGCCCATACAACAGTACCATTTCGCAGTATTCTTCATTTGTATAAATCTCGTTCTCCTGTACTAGAATTCGTAATATTAGAATACGACTGTATGCAATTGCAAGCGACTACACAACAGATTTTTAACGTTCGCCATGATCAGTTCCGCAGCAAATCAGTCTTCAGCCGCAGCAAATAAGTCAATTTTTTTGGAATTGCTTTTGAAATGTTTTCTTCGTCCAAAATAATTTATTTTGTCTACGTTTTACATACACAGAATAAATTTTATTTCTTAAGTACTTAATTATTGTATTATTAACGTAATGTATGTACTTTTAAATTTAAAAACGATTTACATAAGAGTGACGTGCAAGAGCGAAAGTTTCATGGCAGAGTTCCAATTAATTTCACTTTGGAGACGCCCCCTTACTAGCTTCTTGAAAATAGCCGAGAAAATGGATGAAATGTATGATTTTCAAAGTTCCATAACTCGGCCAGTTTTTATCGTAATAAAATGAAACTTTTTGTGTTTACTTTGTTTTTGTGTAATGCATCTTTTCCTAAATATAAATGATAGGACCTGGGGACCGTATAAAAATTTAATTTTTGTAATTTTTTTTGTTAATAGGGTTTTTGGTTCGAAAAGCACTTAAAAACATTCTTTACCTTTTTTTAAAATATTTTTCAAATTATAAGTGCATATCTAAACCGAACGGTTCGGAAATTAGCTATTGGTTCACATTAAGGCTGGACACACTGTGTATATATATATATATATATATATATATATATATATATATATATATATATATATATATATAACAAAACTGCACAGCATGACAACTTCTCCAGTTTCTAGAATAATACCATTCTCTTATTCAATTAAGACACCATGAATATTTTTTTTTCATTTTATCACAAATTGTTGTATATTTTTTATCTGCAAAAATTTAGGTATATTTTCATAACTAAGAAAATTTGGTACTTTTCCCTTTTGCCGGTACAAATCTCGCCAAGCAGAATTTATCGGTAACAACACACATATTCCGTTATATCATTTTTGGCGACTTTATAGCTTGCTCCAGTGAAGTGGAAAATTACTGAAAATTTTAATTTCTTTCTGTTGGTTTTCATTTCATTCTGTCATCGATAGAACAAAAGATATTTGCATTACTGTAAAATCCTTCCACATTACAATCATTTGCGACTGTTAGTCAAGCCATTGAGAAGTACAATTGGGTGAAAAGTCTGTATGTTAAGATCATCAGGATTGAAAATTTATATAAAATATGATGCGAGAATAGATATATAATGTGCACCAAACTTGTTTTCTATTATGAGTTTCTAATTTAGTACATCAATTCCTTTTTTCAATGGCTTTATTATCTCACCCAATTAATAAAATTCTAGTTTTTAACGAGAATTTGGAAGGTTTGTGAGATTTTGATTTGTTTTTCTGAAATATCTGAATTCCTTACTGTTCATTTCTCTCTTGAATATCCAGCTCTTGGCTTTTTTTAAGTATCTTCCTTATTTCTTTTAGTTTATTGTAGATTGGAGTTTCCCAATAGCATTACTTCTATTATCAAATAGTAAAGAATCTCATGAGGTGGATTATGGGAGGGTAAAATAATATTGTTAAAAATTTCTTCCAAAGGTTTCAAGTTGAAATTATGTGTGTTTAAAGCTGCATTTTATAGTTTTTAGGTTACTTTTGGAAAATTTTAGAAAAATTCTTAGATTAGTTTTATTAGAAAAATTAGAAATTTAGTTTTGAGCATCTAAGTTTATTTTATGGATGTTCTCACTATAGCTTAAAATAGCGGTATTTTTTTTTATTACAGCCATTCCATGTATTTCGACACCAAAGTGGATCCTTTTGGTTCTTTTCTTTATGCCATGTAAGGCTTTAATATAATTACTACTTTTACTAAACATTAAACTTATCCTAATATTTCTTCCCTAATAAAAATGATCAAAAACTGATTTTCGGAAAGAATTGTTATATTTATTGTATTTTAAGTCACAATTATCCTAAAAAAGGAAAAAAAAAATCTGACATTATATTAAAGAAAATATTTAGTACGGAATTATATATTATCAGGTATAAATTTTATAAGGTAATTTTACATAGCAGATAACTTTTTTTCTGCTATGCATTTATATTTCTATTTTTTGTTTTTATCCACATGAATTCTGTTAAACAAAATTCCAAATGTAGACAGGAAATAATTTATTCTGTTTCTCACAGTGTCCCGAGAATGATCAACTGATTGCATAAGGTAGTGATGATTTTGATTATGGAAATGGCGATGAGTTACAGTTAAATCAAGCAGCTTGAAAATTATTCAAAGATTTGTATCCTTTACAGCAGATGCAAAATTTATCTACATGTTGTCTTGCATTGCAATTTATCTGCAGCTTTCTTTGCAAAATTCAATACATGCTAATTACTCCAGTTAATATGTTGTATTGCATTAAGGAAAGGAATATGTGATTCAGCAAACCTTGTTTATGTTTGTACACCAATCTCTTCCTGGCTAGAATGGATACTACACAGCCATTTTGGTTTCAAGTCACTTTCGTTTGAATTAATTTTATTTTGGTGAGGAGGTAATCAATAGAACACTTTTGATGCGAAGAATACCTGTGTTTTGAATTAAAAAAAATACCCCACTTATGTTTTTTTGTGGAAAATCTTAAATTTTGCATGAACATATGGCTGCGGTAGCCTAGTGGTCATGGTTTCCGATTCGTGGTTGGCGATTTTCGTTCAGTATCGTGTTTGAGCCTTGGCCACTAAAGACCTGCTGTGTAGCTGGGGCTGATGCACGCTAAATCTGTCAGGGCCCAAAGTCTTCAGGCGGGGTGTAGAAGTTTGGAGAGGAGGTGCCAGCTCAGGTGTGGTCCTTGAGGTTCAAAATTATGAGGTCCGTAGCCAATAGCCCTCATGTTGCTTCTAGTGCGACGTTAATAAAACCAACCAATCATTTTAATGGAATTTTGTTTATTTACAAAGTCTACTTTCACTGTAGAAGAACATCACAAACCTGAAGAACTTCTGCAAATAATGCGAAATCGACTTGTGAATTAAAATGATTTTTACTCTGGCCGCTTTTGTGTGATTGCTTTAAGTACATCCCTGCCTAGAGGTGTTGAAAAGCTGCATTCTGGACTGAGGTGGTCTCCTTTCTTAACATAAAAACCAACACATTTGCCCTATGGTCGTCTGACTTCTCATGCTGCGAGTCAAGCTTGAAAGAGTTCTTTTAATCGTTACAGCTAGTTGCTAAAGCCTCTCATTTTTTCTCAGGCTGGAAGAGAAGACAATAGAAGCAAAATACCTGACCTTTCGATTTTGAATAGAAGAACCAGTTCCTTTTATATTTCTTTCATCTCGGTAGCTCGTCAAAAATTAATTTTGTTGAAGTTCGCTTTTATTTTGATGCCTTCATAATAATGTTCAGAAATAGAAGTTACATGTTATCTTGCATTGCAATTCATCTGCAGCTGTTATTTGCAAAATTCAATACATGCTAATTACTCCAGTTAATATATTGTATTTCATTAAAGAAAGGAATATGTGATTCAGCAAACCTTGTTTAGAAACAATAGAAACAAAATACTTGGCCTTTCGATTTTGAATAGAAGAACCAGTTCCTCTTATATTTCTTTCCACTCGGTAGCTCGCCAAAAAATATTTTTGTTGAAAGTTTGCTTTTATTTTGATGCCTTCATAACAATGTTCAGAAATAGAAAAATCTGCACTTAAGTCTTGATTTAAATTTGATTTAAGTATTTTGGATATCTGTAATTTGTCTCTTATATTCCATGTACCTGGATCCTCCAGCCATTGTCAAGAAGAATGTAAAGTATAATAGGCTAAGTAGTGTCAGAGTTGGTGACAGACTGAGCCTGGGACGTTGATGGTTTGAGTTTGATGGCTAGGAGTTTTCTAGCGTGCTTGCGGGTGGAAGAGGAGAATATCAATCAATCAGCTGTTAAGGGAGGCGAGAAGAGAAACCAGTGTACTGTATCATTATCTTGTCTTCGGGCCTGCAAACAATACCACTGATTCATCAACAGTCAGATGCACTGCACAACCCACTCTTTCGCTCTGCGCGCATGCACACACAAACACAACACATACATGACTCTCTCGGCGATGGTATGTTGGCTGTAATTTTAATTCTTTCCCTTTTTGTGCCCTAGGCACATGCCTAAGCGGAAAAGCGGCCCTGGATAAGACTGGTAAAAAAATAGAGAAAGATTATTAGGGTATTCCAGGAGTTATCACTAATGTTTACCAAAGATAATAAACCTCTAGGAAAGAAAAATATCTCTAGAGATTTCTTAAGACTAGAATGTACTTGATAAGTATTCAGATGTAGAGTTATTTTCTTCGGAGTTCAAAAACGTTTCATTCTTCTTTTACTATATGCCTGGGTGTAATCAAACAAAAACCTTTGTCATGCAATTGTGCTGTTTAACCATCTGACTGTTTAGTATCTGGACTAAAATTGCTTCAAAAACTGCATTTTTGCACATTTAAACCTATATATTTGAGAGTTTGTGCAAATTTGTTGAGGGTTTGTGCAAATATATATATATAGTTGCATTTTCAATAAAAGCCCAAATTCTTCAACTTTACTGAGTAAACTAGAAAGGGTAAAGTACACTTGCGTAAGTGGCTGTAATTAAAGAAAATAGATTAATGTTCATGACTTAACATATGTAATAGTTATATTGAATTTTTGCTGTTCTCAAAATATTTATAAAATTGATGTAAATTAAAAATTCACATAAAAAAAAAAAAAAAACAATTTATTTAAATCCACACACAAATTCTTATTTAACAGTAGAAAGACTGGATTTTTTTTTACTAAAAAGACAGAGGACCGTCAAAACGAGGGATAGAAATAAAATCAAAAGTGAAATATATAAAACACATTTTTTAATAAAAAATTATCAAAAATATTACTATTTTAAAACAAGGAATAGTATTTCTTATAACTTATTGAATTAATTTTTAAGCATTTATATATATTGAAGTCAATAGAAACACATTATTTTGAAGAAGAAATTACTAAAAATAAAAAATACTCTTACTAAATTAAAATTGTTTCAAAAATCAAGCATGACATTAAATAGAAAAAATCACTGTAAAATGTGAAATATTATATTTGGTATAGTTGAACAAATAATATAAAGGATACAATGACCTTTATTTACCTCTATTAAATGGCTAAATAAGTAAAATATAAATATCTGTTACATTCAATGCAAATCATACTTTTTACAGCTACACTACATTCACCACACTCATATCAATTATATTTACAACATGTATATGCAGTCCTGTTTTTATTACATAGCCCTATTTGGCATTGGGTGCGATTTTTTGAATTCGATATCTGACCAGAAATTTGAGAAATAAGATGTGGGGTGGCTTTCATGATTTTGGCGAAGTTTTTCAGAAAGTTGAAGCAAAAAATCTCTTCTAAGTGTTGTACTTCCGGTATTTTCTTTGTACACAATCCATGTATTTATTGAAGCTAAGTTCAAAATATTGTAAAACTCGTGCATTGTCCACCTGCGACTTCCTGTTTTTACTGAATAATAGTAATGCGCCATTTGGTGAAGAATGTCCACACCATACTCTGTAGAATTATAAAAGGCCAGTTTCAGGCACTTTCTTTTCATTCCCTATTAAGTTAACAGTTTGGTGTACAGTGCTTAGAATCAAAACATTCTTGTTCTTCCTACATTGATACACAGTCAAGGTGGAATCATGTTCATAATACGATGTAGATTAAAGTGGATGCTTTGAATATTTTACGACGCCTGGAATGGATTGGTTTGGTTTGGTTTTATTAACGTCGCACTAGAAGCGTGGGCTATTGGTACGAATGCTATTGGCAAACGGACCTCGTAATTTTGAACCTCGGTCAAGTGACGAGGACTACACACGAGCTAAAACCCTCTCCCAAATTCCACACCACGTTAACGGGAGGTCTTTGGGCCCTGATAGATTTAACGTGCAGCCCCGCCTACACGGCGGGTCTTTAGTGGCTGTTTGGCCCTCGATAGCTCCTTATTAGAAACTGATTTCATTAAAGTAACACAAAATAAGTGGACTGTATCCATTTTCTCATATTTTATTTCAACCGCATACTCTACGCGCTCAGTCGCGTCTCCTCTTTCTTTTGCATTGCAAGGCGACAGCAGCGCCATTTCACAAAAGCGGTCAAGGGCACAACATACCACCCGCCTTGACAAATTTGAAAAATTTTCAACATAACACAAAGTATACATTATTAATTCACAACAGAAAATATTCAAACAATTAAATACAATAATAATGAATAGTAACACATATACATATACAATTCAAATTGACAATCAATCATAAAAAAGGTAATTTAATAATCTTGTTTACTGGACGTTGATATATACCTTTGTTTGATTTCAATGTTACAACTCTTATTATATTATCCTCTCCTGCGTGGACCTTAATTATTTTTTGCTAGGTTCCAATTAAGAGTTTTAAAGTTATCCTCATTTTTTACTAGTACAATTTCATTTTCTTTAAATACTTTCTCACCTTTGTGCCATTTGACACGTGATTGTAAACGATTTAAATATTCTGATGACCATTTTCTCCAAAATATTTGAGTAAGTTTTTGTACCAGTTGCCATCTATTTAACTTATTCATTGGTACCTCAGTTAAATCTGGATCTGGTAATGCTGTTAACGACGATCCAACTAAAAAATGGGCTGGGGTGAGAATAAAATCATCATTAGGATCACTAGAAATACTACTAAGAGGTCTAGAATTTAATATTGCCTCTACTTGGGTAACAAGGGTGCTCAATTCTTCATAAGTAAGAACGGCATTTCCTACAACTCTTTTTAGATGCGATTTTAATGATTTAATGCCTGCTTCCCACAAACCTCCGAAATGAGGGGTAGCAGGTGGATTAAAATGCCAAATGATGCCTTCTGAGGCACTGAATGTTTTAATTTTCCCTGTATTTTCCTTATTGAACAAATCTTTTAATATTTTCTTTAACTCATTATTTGCTCCCACGAAATTTCTACCATTATCACTATAGATATCACTGGGTTTTCCTCTACGGGAAATAAATCGTTTTAAAGCACCTATAAAAGCATCTGAGTTACAACTATTTACAATTTCAAGGTGAACTGCTTTAACAACAAAACATATAAATATACATACATAACATTTATACAATTTTTTAAATCGACCAGAAAACAACTTAATACTAAATGGTCCACAAAAATCAATACCGACTTTAGAAAATACTCTAGAAATGTTTACTCTGGCACTGGGCAAATCTGCCATCATTTGATTTTTAGCCTTAGCACTTACCTTAAGGCATTTTAAACATTTATTCAATACTCTTTTGACTGTGGATCTACCATTTGTGATCCAGAATTGTGTACGTAAGTTGGCCAGTGTGGCCTCAACACCTGTATGGAGATAAAACACATGATAATGATCAATAATCAAATCACAAATATTACAGTTATTAGGGATTAACATAGGATGTTTATGATTTAAAGGTAGTTCAGAATGTTGCAGTCTTCCGCCAACACGGAGTACATTCTTCTCGTCAAGAAATGGAGACAAATTTAATAATTTACTGGAATTGGATAATTTTCCCCCTTTCATAATACACTGAATATCTTTTGAAAAATACACAAATTGCACACTTCTCACTAAACAAATTAAAGCAACAGATAATTCAGGTACAGTTAAGTTGCCAGTAGTTCTCTGTAAGGGAGTTCTTGCATTTTCCTTAAATCGCATGCACCATGCAATTATTCTTTGTAGTTTCGTAAATGAAGAACACTTATTAATAATGGGAAGAATCTCACTGTTGTGCACTAAAAGACAAACTGGTTCTCCTTGATGATCC
Organism: Nephila pilipes; assembly: GCA_019974015.1. NCBI lineage: Eukaryota > Metazoa > Arthropoda > Arachnida > Araneae > Nephilidae > Nephila > Nephila pilipes. Next base: position 281,967 of record BMAW01084112.1, on the reverse strand, counting down.
TTTAGCTCTCTTTGGTATAATTCACTATTATGAAGATCGTAGCTATCACCAGGAAAGTTCACAAGGCACTCTTGAAGAAATGATGGACCGAACCACCACAAGTCACTTAATTGAATTTTTTTCTGGATCAAGTCCTCTCGAAATGATGTCTGCGGGGTTTAAATCCGAAGGAACATGATGCCACTGGTTTATTTTGGTAAACTCTTGAATAATCACTACTCGATTCGCCACAAAAGTCTTTAATTCCCTAGGTTCTTTTTTCATCCACGAAAGAACTATTGTAGAGTCAGACCAATAGAAGACTGATGTAATATCCATTTTTAATGCATTCTGTACTTTATGCATTAATTTTGTCAATAAAACAGCACTACATAACTCCAATCGAGGTATTGTTACCTGCTTAATTGGAGCTACACGCGACTTGCTCGCAATTAGCTTTACTTTAACTTCAACCGAATTGATCGTTCTGGCGTATATTGCAGCCCCATACGCCATTTCGGAAGAGTCACAGAAGCCATGGAGTTCAATCACTTTAGCGTTTTGAATCACAATGCATCTTTCAATATTCATATCGTTCAACATCATTAAAGATTTCACAAATTCTTTCCATTCACAGGCTTCTTTCGTAGGAAGCACCTCACTCCAATCAATTTTCAGCAACCACAATTGTTGCATGAAAATGTTGGCCTTCGTGATCACTGGACCAAGCAATCCAAGTGGATCAAAAAGTCTAGCGATGATGGATAAAACTGATCTTTTAGTAGGGTGAGCATTTTGCTCCACTTCTACCTTAAAGGTAAAACAGTCCATTCTAGACTTCCAGGAAATTCCTAAAGTTTTTATTTCATCTGTAGATGAGAATTCGTATTCCTTTTCCGTTATTGGTGTAAGCTCTGAATTATTCCCACACCATTTGTGTAATGACATTTGAGCGGTTTTTAAAATCTCAATGAGCTGATGTTGCAGAGTTTTTGCCGCCTCTAATGTATTTGCACCACTCAAAACATCGTCCATGTAAAAGTCCTCACACAGGACCGATGCAGCAATTGGAAAGTTTTTTCCTTCATCAAGCGAAATTTGTTTCAGAGTTCGCATCGCTAGAAAGGGAGCACTAACTGTTCCATATGTTACGGTATTAAGTTGGTATACTTTAACCGGTTCATTAATGTCCTCCTTCCACAGAATTCTTTGGAGGTTTCTTTGACTCTCATCTATATTAATCATGCGGTACATCTGACGAATATCTCCCGTAAATGCAAAAATGTGTTTACGGAATCTCACTAATAATGTAAACAAATCATCTTGGATAACTCCACCGTTATATTGAATGGAGTTTAAGGATTTTCCACTAGTAGTCAAGGTGGAAGCATTAAATACTGTTCTCAATTTTGTTGTACTTTTATGAGGCCTATAAATGCCATGATGAGGCATATAATATGTCACACCGACCTCAGCACTATCTCCGACTTCAGTCATATGTCCTAATTCTTCATATTCCTTTAAAAAATTGGAATACAAGTTTAAATACTCTTGGTCTCTAGACAAACGAGTCCATAACGATTCAAGTCGCCTTACAGCAATATCTTTTGAATTCCCTAAACATGAAGGATGTTCTTTAAATGGCATAGTCACAATATATTTTCCTGACTTATCTCTCCTATGCGTTCGCGCATAATGTTCCTCACATACAGAATTTTCTTTACTCTTAGGTAAATCGTTTTCTATTTCCTCAATCTCCCAAAATTTTCTCAAGTTTGCATTTAAGTCATCTGCCCCACATAATAAACCACAATAATTAGAATCTAATTTATTTGATCTTGGAATACTACCTCCCACAATATACCCAAAAACCGAATCTTGTAATATCATATTCGCATTCTTTGCAATTAATTTACCAGGCTTTATTATATCATAAAAGTATTCAGCACCAATTAAAATATCTATTTTTCCCGGTATATTAAAATTAGAATCCGCAAGCTTAATAGATTCTGGAATTTGCACACACGTATCTAATTTTTGATGAGGAATTAAATCCGTTATTTTTGGTACTACTAACATGGAAATATTTCTTTCAAAACTTTTATTTTTATTCGCCACAGTTGCTGTAACTCTGCGATTAATTGCCAGCGAAGCATTATTAATGCAAGAAATAGATTGATTTATCCTTTCACTTTTTAGTTGTAACCTTTGTAAGCATTGCTAAGTCATAATGCAAATCTGCGAGCCTACATCGAGCATGCATCTCACTTCTTGCCACTGCGAACATCTGTCTTTTATCAAACATTTTACAGTAGACAAGATTACATTTTTATTTTCGATTAAATTTGTTCCAACGAAAGGCGTAATCCACTCATTGAGGGAGAGAGTAGAACTTTGCTCAGTATTTTTCCCCCCCGACGGCGAATTATTTACGACATCCGACTCATCCGCCTTCGTAGACAAAACACTTTTTGCTTCTTTAGGAAAATGAATTAGTTTATTGTGAGCTTTACCACAAAAACAATTTCTATACGAGCATCTTTTAACACTGCAATTAGGCATTAAACATTTGAAGCAAAGTTTTTTATTTTTCACTACCTTTACTCGCTCATTAACTGACAGTGCTTTAAATTGCGGACAAGCATAAACCGGATGATTTTCATCTTTCAGACATATATCGCAATTTTTATTTTTTACCTCATTGAAAAATACTTTAGATGCAGTTTTAAATTTATTATTATAAATTTTTTGGTCTTTTCTCGTCTCATTTAAGGGCTTCGCTTTCGATGCAAAATATAAATCACACTCTTTGCCTAACTCAAGAGGGGTAAACCATTTTTGATTTTGTCTTATGCTAATATGCGTGGCTATATCTCTATCTAAAGTTTGGAACAATTTATCCGATACTATTAGTTGTTTCAAGGTTTCGAAGTCCGCTACTCCTCTCAATTTTAAATAGTATTCGAAACTAGTTGTTAAACGCGAAGCGAATTGCACGTGAGTTTCGTTTACTCTAGAAGCGTTTCGAAAATTCTCTATTACTGCTTGCGCGGTTGGCTCAAATTCTCTCAAAACAATAGATTTTACTTCGTCGTAATTGTTTAAATCTTTTTCCTCTATATAAGTTAAAATATTAGCGGCTCTATCCCCTAACAAATTCAACAAAATCTCAGCTTTAAATTTCTCAGGTACCTTTTTAGTACTATATGCTCTCTCTAACGAAGTAAAAAAGAAACCCCAATCTTGGGACTTACTTGGCGGTTTAATAGTCATCGTCCTCTCACTTTTTATTAAGCTATCCAGTGATTCTTCTGGTTCGCTTTTACACCCCTGATCAAAAGAAGTATTATTACCATTAGCCTTCACTTGCGCTAATTGTAATTCCAATTTAATTCTTTCAATTTTTAAACGCTCTATTTCTATTTCACTATCCTGATCGGATTTTTTATTTCTATTTTCTAAGACATCCTCTACAGCACTTTTCACAGCTTCGTTGTCATTTTTGAACACATCACTATCCTCAATTAAACGCCTTAATTCACTCTTTTTCATACCCTCGTAAACAACTAAACCGATTTCCTCGGCCACGATTCTTAATTCAACTTTCTTTAACTTTGCTATGCCCGACATTTTAAGTTATAACAAAATTACACTAATTCAAGAACAATATTATCACTAGCAATTTCTTTTTTTAAAACTCATCAAAAACAAAATTAACTTCAACTCGGGAATTTAATTAGTTTTTTACTCAAAAGAAACTTAAAATTGCCCCTACCTCATTGCCGGGACTGTTGTCACGAGACCAGGAAGTATTACTTTATAAATCCTCTATGTTTGGAGCACTCAAATCTCACACACAATTAACACGCAAACTCATCCTTCGATAATGTTAATCACAATAGTCACACGATTTCTGACTGACTCCGGTTCCTAGGACCATGTTTGGCCCTCGATAGCTCCTTATTAGAAACTGATTTCATTAAAGTAACACAAAATAAGTGGACTGTATCAATTTTCTCATATTTTATTTCAACCGCATACTCTACGCGCTCAGTCGCGTCTCCTCTTTCTTTTGCATTGCAAGGCGACAGCAGCGCTATTTCACAAAAGCGGTCAAGGGCACAACAGTGGCATCAAGGCTCGAATTCAGGACTCAACGAAAACCGTCGGCCGCGAATCCGATGCCTTAACCGCTAGGCTACCGCAGCCACAAACCAAACCAATCCTCAGCAAGAGTAAGGGAAGTAAAAAAGTTATGGGAAATGGCGTTCTTGCCTTTGTCAAAGAATGGCTCCATAAGACATAAAACGACAAAGTCAAAGTGATAAGTTGTCCAATCCGGTATCATCTTTTCCTAAGTATGGAATGACGTTTAGCATGTATTTTGATTACATCTGCTGCAATTCTAAATTTAATTCCAAATTTATCATCCTTACTTGGTATGTATTGTAAGAATGGGCATTCTTTTTTAGACGGAAATAATTGAACAACTGTTATATTTTCTTTAAGTTGGCAGCAAGAAATCGAGTTTTCAACGAATCGTCCCCAAACAGAAGATATTAGAGCAAATTTATTGTAGTCTTTGAGATCTTGTGGATTTTTTTTTATCAAATCTCATAAACCTAAATATTTCCTTGAACCTATCCTTGAGGCATAGTATCACGAAAAAAGTAGGTCCCCACATCTTATCCTGTAAATTACTGATAGAGATTATTTTGTCATAATATGTTCCTCGAGCTTACCAAAGAGCTGAAAAGGCATCTAACTCATCCATTGACATCGACCAGTTTTTATTTTGGAGTTGCATTCTAACTTCTGTTTCAGTACATTCCAGTATTAATTTCGTTATAGAGTTCTCTACCACTAGCTGAAAAGCGCTAGATATTTTTTCCGCTTTCTACACATCTTTTTGCATAGGAAGACACTCCAACGTGTCCTGATAGTATATTTTGGCTTTGAAAGCGTCCATATTTACTATTGGTAGGAATCTTTGCCGCGTCTCGTGTAACTTCATTACTTGATGTAGGTCCCGCATGAAAAGCATTCAGTAATGTAAAACTTTTTCTAGTCTTCCTTCCTTTTCCTTTATTTTTCAGAGGTAGATTTGTAGATTTAGTTTTGATTACCGAAACTTGTTTTTGTGCTTCGTCTTCAAATTCAGAATCAGTATCGAATGTTTCAATTTTTTGTGGAAAAATTCGTCATCTTCCTCAGGTATTTCTTCTCCTACTGAATCATTTTCATCTAATTCATGCAGAATTTGGAACAATTTCCTCATTACTAAGACTTTTATGACGAGTCATGTTACACCGAATATCGAATACTATTCAAATAATACTATTTGTGTTCGTTATCACGTATCTCTCTTTAGAGCACTAGTCACGTGACTGAACAAACAGGTATCTCCCTAGAAAACATCTATCATTTGGAAGAGGGAAGGAGAGGAAAAGTATAGGGGTGAGAGTTGTGTGAGGATAAGGGTTCTTTTTGTTTTTTATTACTTTTTATGCAACGAAATATTTTTTTTATTAAATATTTCGTTTTTATTACGGTTTTGAGATTTTTACTGTCAATTTTAAATAGTTTTCCATACAACTGTCAAAGTGACGTCTTTCTGTCATTTTAGTTAAATAACAAATTTTCCTTTCCTCTTTACTGCAGAATAAAATTTTGTACACGTTTGTCATTATTTCACGTAAAATTAATGAAAGACATACAATATCAGAAACCTGGGAACAAAATTATAAACGTAGCACATAATACAAAGTACGAAACCGTCAAAATGACGGCAGCCGTCTTTCTAATGTTAAGCAATTCTTTGCTACCGAACCCACCACAAACTTAAGTTACACTTATTCCATGGAAGATATACGCACTATAAAAAAAGGACGCACCAAGAAGGAGTTGTTCGATGGAGACAAAAATTAGCGTATAGGAAAATTATGTACAGAATAGAAAATGATTAAAATTTCAGAAAAATTGAATGATTTATTTCAGAGTTACATAGTTACGAAGTAACGAGCTCAATAAGGTGTTGACCCACCTCTAGCCTGGATACAAGCTGCTATACAACGTGGCATAGAGTGATAAAGCTCAATGATGGTCTCCTGCGGTATTTCTTGCCAAATTTACTCCAATGGTTGGGCTAGGTCATCCACATCCCTTGATAGATGCCGTCGCCTTCCCATCATATCAAGACATGCTTAATTGGGAAGAGATCTGGCTGGCCAAGGAAGTGTTTGACAAGCTGTAAGACAGTTCATAGCAACACGTGCCGTATGTGGTCTGACATTATCTTGCTGAAAAATAAGGCCAGGGTACTGAAAAAGGAGCCGTAGCAAAACAGGTCTCAGAATGTCGTCGACGTACCGCTGTGCTGTAAGTGTACCTCTAATGACGACCAAAGAGATCCAGCTATCTAGGGAAATGGTACCCCAAATCACAACTCCTTGTTGAAGACCTATGAGGAGTGCAACAGTGAAAACAGGATCGGCACGCTGCTCTGGGAGTCTCCAGACACATCTTCGATTACCTTCAGGACACAGTTGGAAATAGGATTCGTCGCTAAACACTTTACGTACCCAGTCAGCATCATTCTAACCTGATCGAGCAAAGCACCACTATAATCTGGCTCTACAGTGTGCAGGCGTGAGGTTCAGGTGGAATGGCGGTCGGTTTCGCTCTATTAGTCGTCTGTGAAGGATCATGGTGGACACTCGTGTGCGAGTCACACGTCTGATGGTTCATAACCATGAATCAGGTGCTGTGACAGCTGATCTGACAATCGTTCTGTCCTCCCAATCTGCTGCGGATCTAGGTCGACCGCTACCATCATGACGCTGAAATCTGCCCTTGTCCACCCATTCTTGGCAGCATCTTTTAATCGCCGCATCGCTTTGACCCATATGACGAGCAATTTTCGGATTTCCACAACGTGCTTCTTTCAATCCAATGATACGACCTCTTTCAAACTCTGACAGTTGCTCTTCATGAGCTCGAATCCTTCGGCGAGGCATTTTCTCAGTCACTGAAATGTATCCTAAATTGCAATACAACATAAAATTAAGCCATCAGATTGAGAATCGCTTCTTGTATATATCTGCTGAGTGCACAGTTCCGACGCGCTGTGGCTCGCTATTCATTCATTGGACACCAAATTTTAATCATTTGCATGTTCGGTTCAAATGTCTTTGCATATGACATTTCATTACATTTGGGCAACTCCTTCTTGATGCATCGTTTTTTTTTGTTATAGAGATATCAAAACAGATATAGGTTTGAGCGAAAATTATATATTAGGTGTCACATAAAAAGCATAATCAAAATCAGTAATCAATGGCAGTGAAAAATAATTCAATGTTTTTGTTACAAATAGGGATTTTTGAAATGGTTTTTTTTTAAAAAAATAACATAAGCTTTTCTACGCCAACTGAATCGTTAGAGTTTTACCATCAATATGAGAACCCTTTTGAGTAATTTCCCCAAATCTCCAATAAAAGATTATCTTTCATTAGCAATGCAACAGTATTAGGTTTTACATTTGCTTGATTAAATTGATATTTACTCTGTCCTTGCAAATTGTTAAGATCAAAATTTGGAAAAATAACCTAGTGATTTCCTATATTTATCAATTTTATTAATACCTATTGAACATAAATCTGGTTCAACAATTGTATTAATAGCTCACCTGATGAGAAAGTGACCAAGTGTTAGAACTTCAAAGCTGTCATTTGTAAAAAGGGAATTAATGGTCTTGAATTCAAAATTCCCTCAGTTAGAACTGTTACTGCGAGGAAATTAAGACCACTACAGATTCTCAAATTGTTCTGAAAGTGGGTGATTTGGGGGGTATACATTTCCAATATATCCGATTAGTGGATTGCAAACTTATTGCTTTCCTACCTGACTGCATTACAAAAACTATGTAATGTTCTTAATTCCATTGATGCTTTTATGAAAATTTATAATATCCGAAATATTGCTAACACATTCACCAGAACATAAGAAAAAACATTTTAAGGTGCATGAATGCATTATGAAGGTAATTTAGTCATAATTGCCAAGTGAACTGCATGAATTGAGAGACAAAATCTATATCTATGTTTGGCCATCTATAATTTTTGTGTAGAATCCTGTACACTATTTTCAAATTTGATAAAAAGTGGTTCATAACAATCTACACCAGTATGGTAAAAGAGAAACGTTTCTGTATCTTACTGTTTAGACAAATTGCCCATGATTTTCCAGCTAAAACTGACTTGTTTTTTTAAAGAAGATATTCAATTGTGTATGATTTGTCTGCACTGTATTTTACAGCTAATCGGTTAAAATTGCTGTCTTTCAAGGTGCAGTAGAGAATTGAGCTCTATATGCAAGAACTTTTCATACATAATAATCTACTATCTCAATATGGTAAAGGTGAATCTTTAGTAAAGTAAAAAGATGTTCAGCATTTTTGCTTAATTCAGAATTAACGAACCTGCCTCCAGTACACAAAATTTGATTTATATATAGAAATTGACGTAGAAATAAGTTCTTAATTGTTTATAAATTAATTAGATGGATATCGCTGAAGAGCCTTATGAGTTTCGACAGTAGTGTAGCACCTTGAAGTTCAAAGTGTTACAGTGTAACACTAATTTTTACTGGTACTTCTATAATAATGGATAACAAATATACATGAAGTTGTCAAAACAATTTTGGCTTTAGTTGTCAACTCTAGATCTGCGTGCTTATTTTGATGAGATCGGAAATCCACGAATTTCTAATAGTGTATTATTTTATGGAATGACGCAACATGGAATGTTCAAGAGCTCAATATTTTGCAGATAGCGAATGAAGTATTGAAATGATTTCTTTCCTTGTCGAGTGCTTCTGCAGTCCTAGCAGCCATAATTTCTGTATGAAAAATCGAGCTTTTACGGTAAGAGGACCGGCCGAATCCAATGGAATTTAGCAACGAATGCCAATATTGTTAAGATTGAGGGAACAGCTTTCTTGTCCAATTTAAAGTATTGTTCAGAATTTCTAGCACTGAATCCTCTTGGAAATATTGTGTCAAACACAAGATTTAGATGCTATTTTCTTTTCTTTTTCTTTTTTTTTTTTTTTTAAAAAAATAATTTAAAATTTAGCCACAAGGCATAGAACAAAATAAAGTTTGTTGATCAGAGTTATATATGGGCAGCAAAAACAGTGCAATGTATGAATTTAAAAATATTCGATTTTTTTCAACTAAATCATTTAAAGAAAGAGTACAAGATTTAAAACGGTTAAAACGAACAGAGTTAAAGACAGCATTCAGTCAAGATTTGTTTTGCTGTCAGGAGTTAAACACAATTACTACACTTAGGGAGAATTTGTCCCAGAGAAAGTAGTTTGTGTGTCCGAAAAGTGGCCGCTGTTGCTAATGATCATGGTTGTAGACTTGCTGCTGACATTGTTTTCGTCGAGTTATTAATTCCAGCACTGGTGCCACTAAAAGTCCACCACGTAGCGGCACTGATGCATGTTAAATCTAGTTGATATTCCAAGTCCTCCGTTTGATGTGGTGTGGAAATTTGGAGAGGGAGGTGCCAGCTCAGGTGTCGACTTCGTCACTTGAACGATGACTCCAAAGCCTTCGTGTTGCTTCTCAGATCGACGTCAATTAGCTACCACACTCTCACATTGTGTTTCTGATAAGTAGATGTATTGAAATAACGTCTTGTCTTCCACATGAAGATGAATTCAAATTAGGAATTATAGGTTTTACATGATGTAATTTATTGTTTATTTTCAAATTCCATTTATTCTCCATGAATAACTGATTTTATGTAATTTAAAATATCACAATATGGAATGACATGTGGGATTTCACTAGATGTAAGATGACCAATTTCTTTACCAGGAAAAGATGGACGAAAAAATAAAAGAAAAAAAATTCAGTGTAAATAATAAAACGTTTTATTAATTTTTTAATACAACATTTAATTAATTTAACATTTTATTAAACCAAACCAAACTTTCAAATAAATAAAAATAAACCTCATAATTTTAAACCTCGGTCAAGTGACGAAGACGACTCCTGAGCTGGCACCCTCCTCTCCTAAATTCCACACCACGCCAACAGGAGGACTTTGGACCTGAATACATTTAACGTGCATCAGCCCCGACTACACGGCGGGTCTTTAGCGGCCAAGGCTGGAACCCGTGATTGAACGAAAACTGCCGGCCACGAATCCTAAAACATGACCATGTTTTGGCGAGTGGGAACAAGAGGCGCCATCTATCGGGAGCGTGGGGAAGGGAAAGGGAGACGGCTTTAGCGTTTCTGTTGAGCCTAAGCTCGTCGGGAACTCGCTCGCTCGTAGTGAAGAACTGGAAGGGAAATGGTGAGTGTGACTGGTTACGGCGGTAACGGTAACGGCTAAAATTACGAGGTACTCATTAAAATTATTAATTTACCCTCTCATCATAATTAAAATCATAATTTAAGAAGTTTTCATAATTAAGAATTAGCTATCTAAAATTAGAATCAAGGCAACAAAAGCCTGGGTATTCGACAGAGTGAGGAACTGCCGAAACAAATTTTGAGTATAAGTTGCGAAAGCTCGCATTACCATTGGATGCAGTAGCCGTAAGCTAAGAAGCATATATAGCAATGGGCGGAGAGATAAGGGGGTGGGACTTCAATTCAATTTCGAAACGACTTCGAGAACACTAGAGTCCGCTGGAAGTAGAGGTTTAAAAAGGAAGTTTAAACTATTAAAATTAAATGAAATTATTAAGAAATGCCATTCCAATACCAATTTTGAGGAAAATATTGCTATTTTGGTGGGAAATCTTTAAAACGCGAGGAGCATGAGGTTGAAAAGACAGAATTAAACATTAGAAACTGCAGCGCCACTAGCGACGCCTGGTGGTCAGAATTGATGGTAGAACTACTTTAAAACTTCAAAATTTTCAAGTCAAAATCATTTAAAAAATTTGAAAAGTGGTCGACAGTGATGCGCGAGGCCCAATTTAACCGCGGAACATTGCCACTTAATAAGGTGAAATCCTAAAAATTTTAAAACGCGCAGGATATCACTATTGAATTGTTTCAATGATTTCTCAGCCTTTTTAGTACTGGGAAATGCTGGTTAAGATGGCCCCGTGCGGCCATTGGTCTTTTTTTGCGATGATGCATTGGTTGCATCATACGCAGGAATTTTGAAGCAATTCACTAGGAATTTGTGAGATCCCGTTGAAAAAGATAAAATATTGTTTTTTTTTTAATGAACTCTAAAATGGGTTCAATTTTTAGATCATTTTGCAGGACTTCGTTCCTGATAAACCAAGGAGCATTAAACATTTTTCTAAGTTGAATATTTTGAAAGACGTGCAATCGTTTCAGATGGATAGTTGCCGCCGACGCCCAAATGGGCGAGGCATACAACCTGAATGGTCTCAACCTGGTCTCAAGATGGACTTGTAGAACAAAATTTTGTGCCAGATCGCTAGCTTGCTCTTGCGAGAAATCAAGCGCGTGAGCAATCTGCTCATTCGGCAAGCCTTTTGATTGGCTTTTCGGATATGGTGGGCATAAATCAATTTTGAATCAAGAATTAACCCTAGGTACTTGTATTCAGTGACCCAGGGGACGGGTTGGCCAAAAATGGTGACTGTGGGCAAATTGTCAATACACCGTCGTTTCGTAAAGAGGAGGCAAGCGCTTTTAGATGCATTAACTTTAATTTTCCAGTTAATGAGCCAGAGCTGTAATCGAGAAATATATTTCTGCAATTTTGCGATAAGTTTCCGATTGCAGATGTCTTGGGACATGATGGCAGTATCATTGGCTTACATCGCCAACCCTCGACTAAACGAAAACCGCCGGCCACGAATCCGAAACCTTGACCACTAAGCTACCGCGGCCACACACGAACGGGAGGACTTTAGGCCTCCGACAGATTTAATGTGTATCAGCCCCTGCTGCACGGTGGATCTTTAATGGCATGAAGTCTCGAACCAACGACAACCCCCGGTATGGAATCGGCTGCCTTAACCACTAGGCTAACGCAGTGACAGTTACATACAGTGAAAATTAAATATCTGTTGAATATACTTATGAAATAGTTTTAACATTTTAATTACTTAAACCTCTTTAAAGGATGAATATTAGATATATGTATATGCGTTAGTGGAATGAATGTTGGATATATTTGCGCAACATGCAATTTTAAGTAGGATCTTCAAAAACGGTCGTTGGGGAAAAAAATAAGAACTCATTCAACACTCAATACAAATTTAGTTTGTTTTAAGCAGTGACGTTTGATTTTATTAATTCATAATGCGATATTGTTTAGAATAGCTTTTTTCTTCATTTGCTATTGGAACTCATTCGTATGGGTAATGTGATGTTTTACACTTCTACCAGGAAAGACGAGCACCAGTTTATTGGGTTCTTATGTTCCAAATATTGCTCAGGAGTAACAGAATGTCAACAACTTTTATAATACAATTTATAATTAGATAATTTTAAGCTGTACTACAAAGTCATTCAGTAAGTTGTGTGTACAACAAAGGAATTTCTTTAAATTCCCGCCTTGAAGTTTTAAATACTTGAACCCAGTTTATTCGTACAGTTAGTGTCCAACGCCTCCAATCGTTTTACAACGTCTCTTTCATTTCCTCACTGGTGTCGGTTCACGGATTTTATTCCCATATACACGGACAATTCGAAAGGAATCTGTTACGTCGGAGTCTTTCCTAATGACGTAACGCACAATTACTGGCCGGACACTTCTTGCAGTATCTATACAGCTGAAGCTGTCGCTACTTATTGTGCACACTGCGGTTGATGGAAAATTCCAGTTCTCGTAAGTTCATTGTATATACTGACAACACTAGTGTATTGGAAAATCTAGATGATCAGTCACCACAGGGTGACCGATATCACATACATCTGCACAGTAAAGGGTATAACGTCAAATTTAGTTAGGTACCGAGTCATGTAGGAATTTCAGACAATGAACTGGTGGATTTGGCTGCACGATCAGGCATGAATCCTAGGGAATTAGCTGTCTCGATTTCAGACTTGAAACGTGTAATTTTAATAGCATTTGAAGCAGCATGGCAGGAAAGAGTCTTCAGACTCTCAACAAGCTTAACTCTCTGAAGCTTATGTTGGGGTTTGGCCTAACATTTCAATGCGAAGAGTGCCTGTCAAGTTGACCCATCTTCGAATTGGACATGCACAATTCACGCAAAAGTAACTTTTGTTGGGTGAGGCAGCTCCCGAGTGTTCTTGCCATGACCCATACACACCGTGCATCACACTTTAATTGTGTGTTCGGTGTTTCATCACTATAGCTGCATTTCAAGTCATCTGTTCTGCAATTTTCTGATTTGGTGGAGGATCCCTCTCCCACACAAAGAGTTTTTATACAAAATCAGATTTTAAATCATATTTAAACCTTTTTATGTATCAATGATCCAATTAATCTTTACTATTTTTTTTATCAAACTATTTTTCAATTATTTAACAATTTTCTCGGTTTTAATTAAATTATCTTATTTGATTGAAAAAATAACTCGTGCTATTATCAACAATTGTTCAGCGCAGATTAGATTTGGCTCTTGAGTTATAAACATACAATCAATCAAGCATTGTCTCAAGACATTTCTTGTTCTCCGCATCTCCGAATTTTTTTGTGGAAGTAATTTAGCCCCCCCTCATGAAAACTACATCTTCCGTTTGCTATATATAACTACATCTTCCGTTTGCTGTAAGTTTTTCAGCTACTGGTTCCAGGTAGTCTGGACTGGGCGTTTCTCCCGAGTTCTCAGGAGATTTAAATATCGCCTGATCAAAGCAACGTTTTAATCGGAATTTTTATCGAAATGCCAGAGATACCATAAACGAATCCGATAATTTAAGAGTTATCGCTGCAACAGTAAATATGCCATTATCTTTAAACTGACTATACTTGGAAATATTTACCAAACATAACCTAGTAAAAATTTTATAGTCTGCTTTCAGAAAACAATAAAATACGATAGTTAGAATTTGTCCCCAAAGAAAGTGCAACTTATTAAAAGAAACTATTGCAAAAATTGAAAGGAGTTCTAGACACTTCACTCAACGCAAAAGCTTTCGAAATAAAAACGTTTATTTGTTCTCAACAAGGATAAAGTATTGGTAAAAATAATGTCAAAAGAGTGATAAAAACTGCAAAATTACAATGTATCGAGTACTTTAAAATACTCCATGCAACAGCAATGCACTTAAAATCAGAAGATAAAAATTGTCACTCATTTTTAGTCACATTCCTTGCCGAATTTGACGTTCAAATTTCTGGATCAAGACAGAAAATGTTTCATTTTACTTACGACTTGGACTAGGAGATTTAGATTTGCTACGGCGAGGTGGTTCAAGTCCTTTTTTTCTGTTATGAATTTTCTTTTTTCGTATCCTAATGGGACATTCAGGATCGCTGTGGAAGCCACTTTTGCATCGGCATTTTTTACGCGGAGAGGTATAGGGAGAGACAGCTTGTTTTCTTCGCTGCTTTGATTGGTCTCTCATTAGAGTTGCTCGAGACCCATGAGTTTCCCCATAGTTTCCCTGAGAAGTACTTGGATGAGATGGATCAACAATAGAGGGAATTTTATTCGCATACAAACTTCTAGATGAATGCTCTTTAATCTGCAACTGAGCCATTTCATTAGCGGGACTGCTTAACTCAGAATCTAGTTCTGAAGTATAAGTGGGTTCCGATTCGGGACCAGTAGATGGAGTTCTACTTATGTTTGCTTTTGAGAAATTTCCCGTAACTGCCTTGTATTCATTGAATTTTTCGGCTTTCTTCTTTTTCGTTTTTCGAACAGCTTTCTTGGTTTCTGCCTCCGAATTGGTTTCTTCCGATTCAATCAGATTCCTTTCAGATTCATCCTTTTGCTTCGGACTCCTTTTAAAGATGCTTTTCAGAGATGGCCCAGCTGCTACGGCAAGTTTGTGAGACTTTGATTTGGTTTTCTGATGATGGGGTGAAAAGCTCGCAGCACTTTTACCACTTGAATATCCAGCTCCGAGACTGTCTGAGTCAAACTCTCCAGAAGCGTCCTGGCTGCTGTAAGACGAGCTTGCCAAAGATGCTTGAGATGCTTTAAATTTGTCGGCAACAGATAATATTGATTGCATTGCCTCAGTTTTCGATGCTTTCTTCGATTTCTTCCCTTTTTCAGGCTTAACACTGGTTGAAGTCTTTGGTCTAGCTCCCCCAAAAGCTTCAGTCATGCGATCCAAGAACCTAGGACTTCTTTGTCTAACATTCGAAGCAACATTCGCATCTGAAGATTCTACATTCATCTTTCTCTGGCTTCGCGTAAGAGGTCGAGAAGATGGAGATGATTGCGAATCAGTTTCTTTTTCTTCCGTCGCCTCTTTTACATTCTTTTTACCCGACATCCTGCAAGATAAATTCCAATATATCAATCTTATTTTTACGCATGGAATTTTTTAAGACTTAATGCGGAGGGAAGTCATAGAAATTTCTGAACTTTGAAATACTTTCAGAGTTATAAGGGAGTTTATATTTTTTGAATGATAAGCAACTGTGATTAAAGTTTTGGTCCAGAAATCACCGAAATTTATGACGATTTTTGCCTCTGGAGAAAATTCAAGATTGCAGAAAAGTTTAACTTCTAAGTGGCACAAGAGGCAGGAATTTCCCCCCTCGTCTCTTAAACTTACCGTAATTTAAAAGCTTAAGAAAGTTCATATAGAAAATAACTGCAGATATAAATATTATTACCGATTGAAATGATGTCGGCGTTTCAATGGAATTATAAAAAAAATTAAGTAAATGAAAAAAAAATATGCAGAGAAACATAATTAAGCACCCATAATTCAATAACGTAAACCAAGAAAGTATAGACAAGTTTTGACTTTCTCAACATCACAGAATATTAAAAATTATCGTACAATGTCAGTAGAAAGTAGCAGACGAGAACATTTGTAACTTGCAGGAAAATGCTTTTTTAAAGTAATTTTGGCACAGATTTTCCTCTCTTCGAATCGCACGATTTTCTGAATAAACAGCAAAATGGAATGGGAAATCTTACCTATTGGAAGAAGGAAGTTTAACACTCCGTCAAGTACCTTCAGTTGCGTATAAGAAACTACTCGTCTCTTGATTAACGAAATGAAGACTACGTTTTGCCGTGAGATAATAGTCTTGACTTACCAAAAGAAAGTAGTTTTCATCAGCAGGTTGAGAGAATAGCTTTCGATTCTATTTTGTTTTGATTGAGCTTATTACCATCTATCACGTTAAGTTATAGTTTGCTAGGTGTTACAAGTCCTTCAGATTGTGCCTAGCTCCGTTTCTATAACCTTTAGGCCTGGGTGATATTACTAGCTAGCATCTAGGCCGAGAAGCTAATTCGAAATCAGTTAACTTCCCAAACGATCTAAGTACCTCTTTATCGACTCATGACTAGCTACCTAAGCTGAAGTCATTGGAGAAAGAAGCCACTCCCCTGCCTGCATCCATGCACTCTGTGGATAAACATCAAAGCGGGTCGGAGGATAAAGAGGGATTTTACCGTTTGTTAGTAGAAAACAGAGTACCGCCAATTTTCATTGACGAAAGTATAAACACACCAAAAATTTAAGGAGTTGAGGGAGAAGATCGGCTCAAAGGTTCTAGGAAGATTTGTTAAAGGGAAACTTAGTTTTTCCGGAAACTCCCAATGAACATAAAATTAATTTCTTGACAGATGCAATTCTGTATAAAGTCGCACACCTTTGAGATGCAATATCAAAAAATGATCAAAGTTGTTATTCGTGGTCTTCCCACTGATTACGACATCAAGAAGTTAATAAATTCAATTCAATTGCATGGATTAATCCAGCCCATGTGTCCGTTCTGCGCAATAGGAGCAATAACACCAATATGCCTCTTCCTTTTAGTTCCAAGGAAAAGCTCCGAAACCCAGGAAATGTACAATATTACCAATACTGGTTATTTTCGAGTGAAAATCGAGGCCTTAAAGAAAAACTCAATATCTACACAATGTTACAGATGCTAGGACTTTTATCATCATAGTTGCTTCTGTAAGAGCACTCCGAAATGCCTTAAATATGTCTGTAGCCATCTCACTAGGGATTGCAAGAAAACTTGCAAATTCTAGATAAGTCCACTCTTTGCGGAGGTCCATACCCCGCCAAATTCTCTGGCTGTCTTAAAAATCCAATTAATGTTAAACCAGAAACTCACCAATTGTTAATATTTGGGAGGAAAGGAAGAAACAAGCCAAAATGGCTGCTCAAACGCAACACATTACTCAGCAGATTACAACACAACAAATCCTGCTCTTGTTGACACCATATCACAAGTATTAAAACAAATGGGCACCATGCTCCAAATTTTCCAGAGCCAGTTGACTTACCTCAAATAATGTCTAACACACAAAATTTTGGTGGCCCTACACTTCGCGTTTTTAGCTGTAATGCTAATGGACTCAAAAGATAAATAGACGAAAAAAAAATTCAATAGCCAAACGTGATCCTGATATAGGTATTCAAGAAACTCATCTTCGTCCCTCGGACACAGTTAAAATTCCAAACACAAATTCGTCACAGAAGTGACAGTCTTACCCATAGGGGAGGAGGCACTAATATATATTTTTGACAAAAATATATATTAAAGCAATACACTTAATTGTAACTCTCAAACTTTTGAGAATACTACCAAAAAACTGTCTGTAAACTAATTCGTTCATCACTGCCTCTAGCATTTACAGACCTCCTATGGTACCATCAACACTGTTGACTTGGATGCCATCCTCGTTCAAAATCGTAGTTATTCTATATGGCGATTAACACTCCTGCTGGAATCCTGGCAGAGCAAACTGAAACGGTACTGTCATTTACAATTGGGCGACTGCATTGGCACTCTATGTTATAGCTCCTGATCAACTTGCACACTTCACTCACAGATCCACACAACTCTATTCTTAATTTTGCAATCGCAAAAAATTTAGCTCACTCGGATATTTCTATTAACTAACTTAGCAGTGATAATTCATTTATTATTGTCCTCTTACTCAATAATATTCTTCCCCCCGAGTTGAGAACTCGCAAAATTACCAATTGGCTTAAATTCCATGAGGTCATATCAAATCCTGGTTGGGAATTCCAAAATTGAATTAAATAAAATTAACGAGGCAATCAATTTTAAATCTATTGTTAATCAATTGCTCATCTGTAAATAGAGTTATTAATACTACCCACCTCAGGCTCCCTCAAAATATTAGAAACCTCATAACTAAAAATAGGCTTAGGAAATTTTGAAATTAAACTAGAATGAATGAATGAAAGGTTTATTGGCGCAAGAGCCAGATATGGCTATGCTGCGCCAAACAAGATTAAACTGTGGTCTAGACGTGAAGTTGAAAAAAAGAAGTGGTTGACAAGAAGGAGGGTCGAAAATAGAGAAGGATCGCTAGGGTATCCCGGGAGTGCGTCACCCTGAAATTAAACTAGATACCCCTCCTATAATAGAGAAGTAAATATTCTTATCAGGCAAATTCAAAATTTAATTCAGGAACATAAAAAAGCTAGAAAATCTTGCTTGAAAATCTTAATCCAGAAGACAATTCTTTGGTCAAATTGAACAGAGAGTTATAACTAGAAAAGCCTACAATATTCCACACCTCAGTGGCCCGAGTAGAATGGTTTATTCAGATTTCTAAAAAGTTAAAGCGGTTAAAGAAACTTCGGAGCTTCCTTTGGAGAGAACGCTCACCCTCATTCGGACGACAAAATCGAGGAAGTGGAAAGAGTATTTTCCGATTTCCTTGGTAATAGTCACACTCTAGCCCTCCACCCCCTGGCCACCCCAAAGGAAATCAAGCAAATAGTTAGAAAATTAGTCGATGAAAAGTACTTAGCCCAAATAACATTCCAAATATTGTTCCAAAATATGTTCCTGATAAAGCAATTATAAACTTTACCAAAATTATAAATAAATGCCTTACGTTAAATTTTCCTAATGTTTGGAAAGAAACAAATATTGTTGCGATTCCCAAACCAAGGCAAGATCCCAAAATTACCGAAAATTATAGAACCATTAGTTTATTATGTACTACTGCTAAGATTCGAGAGAATTATCTTAAAGAGGATTAAAAATTACAGTAATGAAATTGTATCCTTCAGGAGCCATGTGGATTCCAGGAGGATCATTTCACTATTCATCAACTAATTTAGAGTCATTAACATCATTAATGAAGGTTTCATTCAAAAATGTTACACCATTGGTATTTTCCTGGATGTTAAGAGAGCATTCGTTAGGATGTGGCATGGTGATCTGACATTCAAAATGATAAATTTCCTGCATACATCATTAGAATTATTAACAGTTTTTCTTACTGAACAGGTCATTTCATGTCAAACTTATAGTCTGCAATAATGGTACTATGGCTACGAGTTGTCCACAGGGCAGTGTTTTAAGTCTGTTTTTTGTACAATATTTTAACGTCAGACATTACACACCATGCCACAGTCAGCGTTTTTCTCATTCCAGATGACTCTGCTATGCTCGCACAAGGTGTAAATCTCAAATACATAATTGAAGCTCTTCAAAACTATCTAGACATTCTTGAACTTTGGTTTACGGATTGGAGGATTACAACGAATGTTGACAAAACACAAGCCATTTTCAGAAAATTTAGAAAAATAGACCCAGTTCCGATTTTAGAACTTATGAAAGACAAGATAAACTGGGTTTCGGTGGTGCTTTATCTGGAACTTGAGTTAGACTCTAGGTTAATCTAATCGCCCCCCCCCACCTACATATAAAAAGTTCAAATAATGCAAAATAAGATTCTCAGGACCAATTCTAGCTGGTACATTAGGAATACAGTAATTTACAATAATCTAAAATCGAGTGCATGGAAGCATACATCTCCAAACTCTCGCAAATTTTATTCACCGTTATTTTAAATCATGAAAACGAAATTAGGGCCCCAAACTATTCACAAATCCACAATCAAGATTTAATTTTGCTTACAAAACCACTAAATGGTCTCTTCCTATAAAACCCTCATAATTAAAATTAAGAAAAAAAAAAAGTGTAACGAAAAAAAGTTTATATAAAAAAAATGCAAGAAAATAATAAAAAACCTCAGTATCACACAGCGTTGTTACTGAAGTATCTCTGCCTCTTTTTCCTTTTTCCCAGCTCCCCCCCCCCTATCATTTTTCTGAATACGACATTTCGCAGAGGGGCACCGTCTAAATGTCTTTTCTGTCATTACTTTCTCTTATAAACTGAGCATAAGCGATGATCATTTTATGTAGTACTAGATGTCTCATTCTGAATATTTATCCATCTCAATTGTATGAAACAAATTACTTCAGATGTCAGCATAAAGACTTCAAATTTTTCAGTTTATTGCTATTGAAACAACGCTCTTGCCGAATTGCTTGTGGTTTTGTAAACTTTACTAGTAGTATACATTAAAAACTTCAAAAGGATATTTCACTATGGCACATGAATTCAATTTTAATTAATCCAGGTCCCTGGATGAAATCAAAAAGAGGGCTTCCAATTATTTAATAGAATTAAGCAAAATACCCCACTGATAGTTCCATCTGGGCCAAACACCTTCCCTTCATTACAAAACTTATACTTGGGAAACTGAGCAATCCAAAAGCTATTACTAAAGGGAATCGAATCCATTAATATAAAAACTATGAAAATCGTTAGAATACGAAGAAAATTTTTAAATACAAAAGTCTGAATAAGTCATTTGTAATAAATTTGACACTTGTCTGAATAAGACATTTGAATAAGATAACTGTAATAAATTTGATTCATCAGATATTCAAAAGAAATTCAGAGACAATAGAACAGAAGAGATCTACACTTTATATTGTAAAGTCGGAATGTGAATGTTGCGTGTACAGTATGAATTAAAAGTAATGAAACTTAGAATGAGTGATTTGCGCTTAATGACGCAAGTGCCCAACATTTGTTTACAATGTCCCATTTATTGTAAGAATACATTAAGAACAAAACATAAAAGGCAATTATCTACAAGCGTATATAGTATTAAAATCTTGGATCTGAATTATAAAACTAACTTTAAGCAAATACAAGTAAGCTGCAGTGAGAGTCCCCCCCCCTCCCAAGTCAGACAAAATTGTTGGTAGGGGGAAAACAAACTATTGAAAGGAAAAAGGCAGACGATGAAACACGAGACAGTCAATTAAAATATGAAGACTATGCGTGAGATAGGACAGGAAGGGCTCTCACCAGATAAAACATGTATATGGGTAAACCTAGTACTCCAATGTGAAAGCGAGTCCACCCGACATCTGCGTTTTGCATTGGAATGTTATGCCATGCCTTAATTCTAAGTTTCACAATGTGAAATTTTGTTTATAGATTTTACGCTTCCTATCATTCATGAACTTCCCAGAATATTCATAGCATTTTGGACTAGATAGTCAAATCAGATAGCACTTTGATTTAGAAGTAATCAGATCGGAAAGACCTCAGTTGATGGCATCGAAAAACATCGAAATTTAGCGCCAATCATACCCAAAATACCTCGAAACCAAATAATCTTTATACTCAAGTCTAGTCAACATTTATATAGAAATAAAAAAATTTAATTTTATCAATCATGGTTTTATTCTTTATATTTTATAGGTAATATACATTTCTTTTCAGTAATTACTAAATACTTATTGGTTGGAAATGTGCAATGGTGAAAAAGGCGGAATATCCTAGATTAAAAGTTCAAATACAAGGAATAGTTTTAAGTTAAGAGATTAAATTCAGGTGAATCGGAAAACTTCCACAAATATTTCTCTTATGAGAGTTTCAAGTCGAGAATTAGAGTTATTAGTTTGCAATTATCTAGCAGTTTCTCTTCCCTTTTAATAACTTAGACCTTGAAGAATTTAAGTGTACATTTTTTAAACAAAATTTAAAAATTCAGGTTTAACAGGCCACTTTAGCCATAAGAAAGGAAGTTTTAACTATCCGAGTCATGAAATTTGACATTTTGAGGATTCGATTTCCAAAATATGGCTTCAATATACATTTAAGCGCCTTTCTGGCGATTTAACAAATCTTGGTTAAAAAGTTAAGTCTGGAATTCCCCACAAGGTTCGAGTGTTTATTTACTTTGCACTTAGAAGCATTAATGACGGACCCCATCATTTTGATCCTTGGTCAAGCGATGAGACCGCGCACTTCAACTGGCACTTCCCTCTGCAAACTTCCACGCCAATGAGGACATTGAGCACCGACACATTTAGCGTGTATCAGCCCCGCTGCATGGCTGGTCTTTAGTGGTATCAAGACTCGAACCCACAACTCGAGATAAACACCGGTCGCGAATTCTTTATGCTACAAGGTTAGCATCACAAAGAAAACTAGAAAAGAAAATAACCGCCGTTTAGAAACCCTATATTTTGGTCGTTTTATTCACGAGCAGGAGGTTCAATGCTTTTGAAGGGCACTTAATGACTATTAAAATCGAAACCTCATTCGTTGACATCAGCCTCAATGCCCTTCAGCACCCGAGGAACTGGACTAAGGTTGGCGATAAAACATCTTTGTCAAATATCTTTTGCAGTAACATGAAATTTACTTCAAGGGGTTCCATCTTTTATAGGACACTTTGGTAAAGAAATAGCTGATCATTTATTTGGCTATTTTTACTGGCCTAAATACTTTTGGCTTTCCTTAATATCCATTCAAAAATAAGACTATCTAGCAACTATGGAAGAGCCGTCCGTCTTACGCATAGTATAACAGACAAACTCCTAATGGTGTTATTAAGGGAGAGGCTTCCAAACCATTTGCAGACCTACTAGTTGAAAAGGAATTTACTTTAGAAAAGAGACATAAAACCTATCCAACCTGCACCAATTGTAATTATCACAAGGTCTCTCCCAATCTTTCAAATCGGGATTATATCCATGTCAAGCTCCATATATAAAATCTGTAATTTCGGTATAGTGGATTAGGTCAAGCCTTCAACTAGAATCATGTAGAATGAGTCACAACAGCATAATGAGGTCAAATTGGATATCACAGTTTTCAAACACTTATCAAAAACAGGGAAGTAAATGAACCTTTCACGACTGATATTTTCTAAACTCGAGAACAGACAATTATGCGAAATCAATTAAACGGACAAACTACGAATTTCATTTTTTAATCGGAAGGAAAAGCTTACTGAGGAGTGGTATCAATATTGTAATAACCAGTACTTAGAATAAGTGTAAAATCAAGATAATCAGAGTCGTAATTTAATTTAATGCAAGAATATGAATAGAGCATATCCAACTAAATAGGAGAAGTGTTCCCTAAATTAGCCATTTGGGCTAACGGTCTACCCAATGACATACTACCAGTTCTGTTCTTAATGACATACTACCCTATCATAATCCATCAAAACTATTGAAATATATTAAATGTAAATTAACACAGTTTAAAGCCAAAATAATGCAATATCACAATAGAAAAGTCGAGGTATTGCATCCACGAATTATATTGGGTATCCATGACTTTTATAACTTTGCGTTGTTAATTTATTAAGAGTCGAAAGTTGTAAAGGTAACTTATGCACACAATTAGTTCCGATTAATTGAAGTAGCGAATTTAAGCCAGTGCATCCAAATACATGATAATGAAGTTTTATTGGCGCAAGAGCCAGATATGGCCATACTGCGCCAAACAAGGTAAATCTGTGATCTAGACGTTAAAACAATGAAAAGATGGATAGACAAGAAGAGTCAAGGGAGAAAGTAAGGTTTATTGCCGCAAGAGCTAGATGTGACTATGTTGCGCCAAACAAGATTTAACTGTGATCTAGACGAGAAGAAATTAAAGATACTAATTGATTGACAAGGAGGGTAGAAAATAGAGAAGGATCGCTAGGGTATCCCGGGAGTGCGTAACCCGTGTTTACCAAAGACAGTAAATCCCATGGGAAAGAAAAATATCACTATGGGGCCTCAGGGTTATGATGCTCGTACTTAGCAGAAGGAGGTAAATACCCGTGGTCCCCTGATATAATCCCCAGGGGCAGGGTGCCTGGCTATTCCCCCCCCCAGACGCTGGGTACCCATTTTAGTCGCCTTTTACGACATGCACGAGCTACAGTGGGACTATTCTGTCATTCCCGGTCACCACACGGGTCTACATTCAAATACAATAGCACTCGTTTTAACAGGCAACTCATCTGCAATATACTTAATATTGGGATTTTCGGTCGACTTCTTCCTTTGGTATTTTAACATAAGTGCCTGGAGGTAATTTTAGAAGCAAAATAAGCTTCATGCACAGTCTTCAGCAATCGTTCACGAATATATTCTATCTAGTTCAAAAATGCTCGTACTGAATGATCAGGTTCACAAGTCACTAGCTGCGGCAATACTCGTGGTGATGACGTACGAAGAGATTTTTTTTTATCTACTTTTATTCAACAGTCATATTCACTTATCTTTACCAGTTAACTTTTATCCGATCAGCCTAGTTCTCTAGAGCCCATAAGATATCCGCACGCAGCTGGCGAGTATGGTTTATTTTCGTCAGAAGCCACGTTTTCAGTCTATTGGTATGAATAGTGTATATAGCAGTTATAAGGAAAATAAGCAATGTAAGCATTTAACTTCGAGACATTTAACATTTCAATATCCAACTATCGTTTATGCTCAGTAATTTCTCTTTATAAATGTATAAAAAGTAACATGCATATGCATCATTTCGCATAAATATAGAAATGAAGACTTTAAATGCCATAGTTTTGTAATCAAATTCAATACATGAAGTTTGGAAATTGAAGGATTTATATTATTTTAGGAAATTGTATACTTATCGAGTGTTCTAGTGCTGATATTTTCACAGTTTACTTCTCAGTTTATGGTCCAATATTTAAAGTCGAAAATAACGCATTAGCAACTTAATGCATTATCAAATATCTCGTTTTTATAAATAAAATTAAATAAAATATGAATTTATGGTAGTAAAAACTTTACCGATAGTCAAGGGAGAAAATTAACTTTGGAATTTCGTGTTCACTTCTTATGTTTAATAACAAAAACAGTTTTCTGCAAATCAGATTTAATCACTGTACTGAAGAATAATTTAAGTATTAAAATTTTTTTTGAACAAAAATTGTCCGAGACATGTTCGGATAAAATTATAATTTCAAGCGCACGCAAATAAAACGATTTTAACTTGTAAGCAAATCGCCAACTTTTGAAGAAACATTTTATGTTCGCGACACTTCCATCTGGAAACTATTTGTGTAAAATTTTGTGTTCCTCTTTAAGCATTTTAGATTCTTAAATGTAATTTGTACCATCATAGCAGAATCTAAATTATTTCCCCCATTGTAGGCAATTTTATACCTTCGTTGTCCATGAGAATCCCTTGTTACGCAGGAAAAAATATGAAGACTCAACATTTAATTGAAAATTCGGATGAGCCGTGATTTTTTTTTTTAAAGAGACGACAAAACAGTTTAGAAAGCTTAATAGTTCAGAAACAGACTGATAAAAGTCCATACACTATGACAGGAAAAAATGAGTGACTGTAAATGTCTATGGCGCAAGAGGCAAATCTGGGTCCAACATTTACTTAAAATAGCGCAGACCTATGGACGGATAATTGACAAACACTAAAAACCCATCGTTCTATTCTGAATAATTCAGGAGAACCGAAGTCTGGAAAGAAAACAAGAACTCGCCACCTACCGAGCAAAAGCATTTTGTCAATAAAAGCAAAATTACTCTTTCAGTAATGCTCTATATAAATTTCATTGCCTACTTACTCGAATACAGTCCACGGTTGAAAAAGAAACTTGTTAGAACCTCCCGATAACTATTTCAGATGGTGTGTATTCGGTATTACTGAGTATTTATCAGAAATACTTGTCTTGAAAACCAGCATGAATTTAGTATAGATTGAATTTAATTCATGCCCATTTCATTTCGCTTCTTTTGATTTATATCAAGCTGCTTGAAAGTCTAAAGGAATGGTCACGGTAGCCGAGTGGTCATGGTCGCGAAATCGTAACCGATTTTGTTTTCGCCAAGTCGTGGGTTCAAGCCTGGATGCCACTAAATACCCACGATGTTGCGAGGCTGATGAATGTTAAATCTGTCCAAGATTCAAGTCCTCTCATGGAGTGCTGTGGAATTTCGGCTCAGGTGTCAGCTCAGGTGTCGCCCTCGTCACTTGACGGAGGTTCAAAATTACGAAGTACGTCGCCAATACCTTTTATGTTGCTTCTAAGTTCAATGTTAATAAATAATCAATAAATTTGAAGAAGAAGCTAAATTAGCGTATCATATATTTCGGATATTTTCAATAATTCGACACGGATGCACACGATTTACCCATAAGTACTTTCTGTTGCAACTCCCGATTGTCCTTCTTGCTATGTCCCACACACCGTGCACCACTTTTTAATTGATGTTCGGTAGTTCATCATTATCATCGCATTTTTTTATTATTTTTTTTATAAATCATCCATTCTGTACAATTATCTGATTTGGTGGGAAAAAATCCCCATTATAACTTTGTTTGCTTTTTTGTACAAAATCGGATTTCTAAATCATATCTAACCTTTTATCTATTTCATCGTGAACAAATGTTTATTTTTCAAATTTGTTTCAATCACCAATCATTTTTTAAAGATCACTTATCAGATTTCATTAAATCCTATATTTTTTGATTTTGAGAAAAAAATTATAGCTTGTACTGTCAATAATTCTTTGGCGCAGTTTAGTCAGACTTTGCTCTTGCGCCACAAACTTACGACCAATCATATCCTTATTAGTGTTGCATAGCGAGATTTGTGTCTTATATCATAAAATCACTAACATTTACTTGCACATCTTCGAAGATGAAATCAAATTTATATCCTTTTATTTTGAAAGTCCAAACCGGCTGCCGTAGCCGAATGGTTATGTTTGAGACCTCGCTGCCGGCTTTGTTGCTGTCGAGTATTGGGAACGAGTCCTGATGCCATTAGACTCCCAATACAGCGAGGTTTTTATATCTGTCCAAGATCCAAGTCTTCCCGTTGGAGTGGTGTAGAATTCTTCTGTTACTAATTATTAAAGCATCTTCTTCAGAATTCTTCTGTTACTAATTATTAAAGCATCTTCTTCAGAATTCTTCTGTTACTAATTATTAAAGCATCTTCTTCAGAATTCTTCTGTTACTAATTATTAAAGCGTCTCTGAAAAAGGAGCGAAGCTCTCTTCTAATATTTTATCGCACTTTTCTGTTGCAGAGATTCCGATTTATGTCGGAATTATTGCTATTGTGTAGTGAATGATCTATTCTAAATAACAATCTCAATTTCTATTGGTCTTACTGTTTCTTAACAGAGCCTCTTCTTAATTTCTTTAGAAAACTCCTCTTTTAAAAGCTTGTCTAAATAGCTATAGTTATCATTTCCTCGTCGCTTAGTAATACAAAGTGCTGCTCGTTTAGCTTACTTTAAAAATGAATAGTGGTTCTGAAAATGAATATTTGATAGAGGAGGAAAGTTCGGATAAGGAATTTTCATCCTCAGAAAGTGAGTCGGATGATGGCTGCCTAGATAATACTAGAGACTTGTGTCAAATAGACATTACTTCTTCTCAACCTGGTCATCCTAAATTTTCATTTACTGGAAGTCCAGGTGTAAAAGTGTGTCTTGGAGATTCTGGAGATATCTTAGAATATTTCAACCTATTCTTTGACGATAAAATGTTCTTATTTATTGTCAATAAAACAAATAGATATGCTGAGTCAATTTTTGAGGACGTCGAATAAGCACCTGCTTCTAGAGCTCTGAAATGGAAGTAAGCGGACAAAGAAGAGATGAAAAGATTTCTCTCTCTGTTATTATTAACTACAAGGCGTCGTTCAAAAACCCGTGGAAAAGTGGTTTTGGTCAGAGAGACCAATTCTATCAACTTCAGTTTCTGGAAAAATTATGAGTTAGAGGCTCTATGGATTTTTGATGAAGTTCCTGTACTTTGAAAATAATGATGCCTTCGATAAAGAGTTACATCATAATCCATTGCTAAGGAAAATCAGTGAATTTCACGATTTAGTGGTGAAAAAATTCAAATCTGTGAACGTGCCGAAACCGAAAATATGTGTGGAGGAGTCATTGATAGTGTATAAAAGCCTATTAGGAAGGAAGCAATACATTCCGTAGAAACGAACTCGTTTTGGAATAAAATTATTTCAATTATGTGAATATGAAAGTGATTACATTTGGAATCCGTTCATATGTACGGGGAAAGCCACACTCTTCCACTAAGACATAATGATTATGGTCTTTCAACAAAAAGTGTAATGACTCTTCATGAATTGAAGGGAAAAGACTGTTGTTTGTCAATGGATTATTTTTATACATCACTTGAACTAGAGGAATTATAAATTGACAGTAAAACTGACATCTGTGGAACTTGATGATCAAACCAAAATGTTTACCTGCTTAATTGAAAAGTTCCTGAATGAAGAAAGGTGAAATCATGGTCTTTCAAGAGGGTAACATGTGCGTTATGAAATGGAAAGACAAAAAAACCCCTCCTTATGCTCAGCGTTTTTCTTAACCCTGATATGATGGAAGTGAAAGGTAAGAAAGGAAATTCCGAACACATGAAACCAAAAGCCGTGGTATCTTATAATACCACCATAGGTGGTGTGGATAGATCAGACCAATGTCTATCCTACTATCCTGTCACCGGAAATCAACAAAGGAAGTATTAAAAGATGAGTTTTCGACATTTTCTAAATCAAATTGTGTGGTATTCCTTCGTTATCTATAAAAAGGTACTCGAAACTTTGTTACCCCTAATAGTTTTGAAAATATAGTACGTTTAATTGGCATGTCTTTTCCTTCATAAATGGAAAGTGACTGTTTTAGAAAAAACAAAAAAGTTCAAAAATGTGTCGTAAGCAACCTTAAAAATGAAAATGGAAAAATGCATTCAAAGAGAAACACGGTTTGAATGTAAAATCTATAATGTTGGATCCTGTGTAGCACATGTTTCGAAAAGTATAACACCGTGTGTGTGTTATAAAGAGTATATGGATACATAGTTGTATATAAATATTTTTCTCTTTAAAATTAGTGGATTTTCTTAACGTTACTATTAAAAATAATGTTTTTGAACAAATATATGTGTTTATCTCTTTGCTCTATGTATGCATTTGTATACTTCCAGCTACAGGAATGTACTGTTGCTTATACAACCTTTTGGCACTGTTAAAGACATTTTGCTTTATCCAAGCATTTTATAGGAAATTTTAATATTTTTTTTATGTGTATTTGGTATTTTTACTATTTGGACTTGTTAAAATTATTATTTATATTCGTTTCTTTGTAATATTTTGTAAATTGAACGAATACTTTTCTTACAATTATGTTTATTTGAGGATGTGCGAAATTTTGATTTATTTTATTCATGAAATAAAAGTTTTATATAAATATCTTTTTCTTTGTTAACGTATTTGGTTTAAAATATGCATATTTGTGTATTATATTAAAATTTCGAAATATCCAAAATTATATCTGATTCTTTCTCCACTCTAAGCTTTCAGGATTTTAGAAATGGTCTTGCAATTACCCATGTACGTTTTTATATAGTTATTAAGGAAAAAAGACTTCTTACAAACACATATAGTTGTTTATAGTCACAGCTTATAAAATGGACTGAAATTATAATGGAATATGATTTTTATATGTTGTGAATGTTTTTGACTGCACTTAGTCAAATTTATATTTAAGTCTTTTTAACGCTTTGAGTAGCAAGTCGTAAATAATTTTGCGTTGAGGCTGATATTTAATATAAAAAAAAATTTCTCGGCTATTCAAATGAGGTGGTTTACTTCGATAATACCAACGCACACACACACACAGAGCGCATCCGCTTCGGTCATATTTAAATTTGGAAAAATACTTTACCTTTTACATAGATCAAAATTTATCCACAACCAGGCATCATTTTTTTACAAAACTATCAAAAAAATATAACATTTCTGCTGTGTGTGCGCGCAAAAGTTCTTTTTTTTTTTTTTATTTGTAATACAGAGCTAGTTATGATGATGATTTCGAACCGTTGATACTAAAGAATAAAGTAGCAATTTTGTAGAGTTTTAATCCTGGGATTAAGAATACATTTCAAAAAATTAAAATTATTTTTAAAGTTCTCATGAATATGTTGAGGTGATGTCGGTCAACTTCACTGAACTAAATTGTTTTAAGTGTACTATTTTGAAAGACAAAATTAAATGGGAATAAGTTTCTCTCACAGACAAATTTATAATTTCTGATTTAGAACATGTAATAATCGACGGCAATTTTCCGTGTAAAGATATACGTGAATATGTATTTAAAGGAAGAAACATTAAAAGAAATGGAAAGAAGAAAAATTAAATGTGGATAGAAGATGGTTAGAAATATTTTCGCATTTTTTGAAGAATAATATATCCCGCATTAAAATAATTAATTGTATGTGCACTATATTGCCTGGCACAAATGCTGATTTAGTTAGTTTTTATTAATGTCGCACTAGAATCAACACGAGGGCTATTGGCGACGGATCTCGTAATTTTGAACCACGATCAAGTGACGAGAACGATACCTGAGTTTTCAGCCCCCTCTCCTAACATCCACATCACGCCAATGGGAGGATTTTGGGCCTCGACAGATTTAACGTGCATCAGCCCCGGTTACACGGCAGGTCTTTAGCGGCCAAGGATGGAGCCCGCGACTGAACGAAAATCGTCGGTCACGAATCCGAAGCCATGACCACCAGGCTACCGCGGCCACCAAATGCTGATGTAAAGAGGGTATTTTCGCTTAGTGTAAGCTGTTCTGAAGTAAATACGTTGTGGAAATAAGAATTTAGACTCATGCCAATGAATGAGAATTTAGACTGAGAATTTGGAAAAGAGAATTTAGACTCATAAGGATTAAAATTTATAAAAATTAAAAATATTAAAACCCCCTTTTTGTTATTTTACATTTAAAACACAATAAAATGGATAAAGCTCGGTTTTTATTTCACAAAATTTAATCATCGTGTATAATGATTCGTCATTTGTACTCTTTGTGTAAAAAAAAAAGTTGGTCACTAGTCCCAGGCCTTAGGTAAATGCTAAGCGTGACAATGATACGAGCGCTGTGTTATTTCTGGAAGCTCCAGAAAAAGATTCTGGGAATCTAGCCAAGTTGGCATTGTACTAAACATTACTTTTTTCAAAACATGCAAATGTTCTTGTGTTTTCTTAGTCTCGTATTCAACAATGAATATGGGGAACCATTTTCCGGCTGAAATCGTGATATTAAAATAAAAATGTTTTCTTAAAAAAGTTTTCAAAAATGACAGAAAAAAAGAATTTTCCCATCGTTTGTTTAGTTAGTTTTATTAACGTCGTACTAGAAGTAGCATGAGCGCTATCGGAGAAAGACCTCGTAATTTTGAACCTTGGTTAAGTGTCGAGAATGATACCCCAGCTAGTATCCTCCTCTCCTAACTTGCACACCACGCTAGGGGAGGACTTTGGATTCCAACAGATTTAACGTGCATCAGCCCCGGCTCGAACCCATCATCAGGCTCGAACCCATGACTGAACGAAACCCCCCGACCACGAATCTGAAACCATGACTACTAGTAATTCTACTGAGACTCAATAGATCAAGCGAACATCTTCCAAGTGGGCTTCGGGCATAATCTTAAGCTCACACGACAAACAACCTGTTGCACAAGATTCATCAAAGGCAACGAAACCACTGTGAACGAGCAGTCGCCTAGTTTGTACTTACAAAGAGACAGAACTGAGTAATAAAATTGTCCTGTCTAAGGTGGTGTTTCCTCCACTTACGTCTTAAAAGAAGGAAGGGATAGAATTCTGCTTTTTCGAAAATGTTTGTAAAAGAATAGAGAAATCTTTTCGCGACAGGTAGTTTGTGTGCTTAAGTAGATCGATCTAGGTATAGCTTTACACAAAAAGTAAAACACTTGGAGAGTTGAGTTAGGTTTGGGTGAACTTCTTTCATATTTAGCGAAGTATAGATCCTAAACTAATAAATCAAAATGTTAAGATGTTGTGTCTTTATACGCTTTTTGATTTAATCACTTCATCAGTTACAAGCTAGTGATGGTGGTTGTGGTAACCTAGAGATCATGGTCTCGGATTCGCGGTTGGCGTTGTTTTCATTGAATTGTGAGTTCGAGCCTTGATCCCAATAAAGTTTCACCATGGAAAGGGGCTGATGCAAGTTAAATCTGGATGAGGACCCAAGTCCTTCACAGGCGTGGTGTGGTAATTTGAAGGGTACTAGTGCAGATGTCGTCCTTGTCACTTGACCGAAACTCAAAATTAGGGCTTCGTAAATAAACTGAGGGTTTTATAACAGTTGAATTTGGGACACATATCTGGGGATGTTGGATTAAAATGTTGGCCATTTAGCCCCTTGCTCCGAGGAGCTGTAACAGCAAGTACAATCTGCTCCCCAATCCTTTTAAATCTCCATTGAAATTCTGTGGTCGATTCTCAATGGCTATGCAAAAATATAAATAACTTGTAAGAATGATTTCAAACTGTGTTCTGCGCAAAATATCTTCAGACACAACTAAATAATTAGTCGAATCTGTGCTACGACGCTTGCAGGCAACAATAAAGATTAATGGATGTTAGTGAGTGTAACAAAATTACAGAGGTAGACAAGATACAATAGGAGAAATGTAAGTTTATTTGACTGATTCACACGTAGGAGGATTTCTAGCAGACTATTTGCGCTGGATTTGATTTTAATTTAGAATGGTCCCTCTTGGACACTGATATTACACATGAAAGACTTGGACCTTCAGAGGGTCATTGCACGTTTCATGTTCTGAAGAGTGAATCGCATTTTCAGGAGGAGAAAAAACTTACCCTACACATCCTTCCTAGTAGCTACCCTACATTCTTTCTGGAGTCGCACTTAAATAAGAAATTCTCCAAGAATTTGGTACATTCACACACAATACACACGCAACACTGATGACGACACTTTCACATTATACTTCAAATGACAGTTTTTTATTCGAATGATTATTGAGTTCCTTAATTCACTATTTTCTCATCTATGATCAGAGCTACTTCTCCCTATTATATGATCATATCATTTTGCTTAGATAATTAATTACGAATGCTGTTAATCACAAATAAATCATAGTTTTAAATGAACAAATTTGAAAGCAGAGATGATGATAGGGAAGTTTTATTGGAGCAAGAGCCAGACGTAGCCATACTGCGCCAAACAAGGTAAATCTGTGATCTAAACAGTAAAACAATGAAAGAAGATTGATCGACAAAAAGGGTCAAGTGAGAAAGTAAAGTTTATTGGCGCAGGAGCCAGATATGGCTATGCTGCACCAAACAATATTTAACTGTGATCTAGACGAGAAGAAATTAAAGACACAAATTGGTTGACAAGAAGGAGGATAGAAGATAGAGAAGGATCGCTAGGGTAACCCGGTTGAAACCAGAGAAGAGAGGTACTGTCTCAATATGATTTTGTTTATTAATGTCATACTGAGGAGAAACACGAGGCTTCGTAATTTTGAAATTCGGTCAAGTGACAAGAATGGCACCCGAGCGCACCCCTTCCTTTTCAGAGCAATATGTTGGCGTGGTGTTATATTATATAATTTTGCACCAAACCAACAGAGGGACTTGGAATCTCGACAGCAAACCCGACATGGTGGATCTCTAGTATCATCAGAACTCGAACACACGACTCGACGAAAATAACATCAGCAGCAAGTCCGTGATCATGACTACTAGGCTACCGTGGATCGAAAATAAAAGAACATTAGGATATTTATGAGGTGCATTCCCCCCCGTTTATCAAAGACAGTAATCACCAAGGGAAAAATCAAAGGATGGTACCCGTACTTGATAAAGAAAATAAGACTTGACAAGCAAGTTCTCTAACAATTGACTGTGAATTGCATTAAATTTATATATATTTGCTTTCATATTAGGATTGTTTTCATATTATCTAAAAAAAACCCGTAATGAAACTGAGGAGCCAAATTAACCAGTTTAATGGTCCTTTAGTAATGGATATTTCCAATTTCTAGGAGATTAAATTGAATCAATTGGATATGTCAGAAATATAAAGTCACGATTCAATATGTATTCATTGCCATCTATTTTAAATAACAGATTGTTTTGTAATTCCGAATGAGTGAAAAGCTTTTTTTTTTTAATTAAAAAAATATGGTTTGCCTATGAATAATCAAGTCGTCCGAGACAATATATATATTTTTTTATCTATTCATATGGAAACCTTTTAACATTTGCTTTTAAGACAAAGTCGTCGAACACAATTGTCTCTTTTTTCTGCTGTGTTATAGAGGTTGTTACCCATATGTATGAGCCTAATCTTCACTAATAATATTATTTTTTTTAGTTTAGTTTCTATTAACGTCGCACTAGAAACAACACGAGGGCTATTGGCGACGGACCTCGTAATTTTGAACCACGGTCAAGTGACGAGGACGACACTTGAGCTGGCACCCCCTCTCCTAACATCCACACCAACGGGAAGACGTTGGGCCCCGACAGATTTAACGTGCATCAACCCCGGCTACACTGCGGGTCTTTGGCGGCCAAAGATCGAACCCGCGACTGAACGAAAACCGCCGGCCACGAATCCGAAGCCATGACCACTAGGCTACCGCAGCCCTTCACTAATATTATACAGACTTCAGTTCAACATTTCCTTTAACAGGCCGTGTGCTTGACAATATACCGGATTAGTTTCGGACAAAAATATTTCCCTTCATCCATTTATCAACACTCGTGAGAAATACAATTATTCTTTTATCACCTTCGTTCAAATCCTATTTTATCCTAGTGTTCCTTTTATAGAAAACCAATATAAATTTATTTAAAGTTAGAAAAAATTAAAAATTCCATGCTCTCTCTCTTGACAAACGCTAATTTTTGCTCATCATGTCTCTTATAGCAGGAGATGTTCTGAAAATTTATATTTAAAATTAAGAAATAGTTTTGGTTGAAATTCAAACAAGTTTAAAGGACTTTCATACGTCGTGGTATATTCAAGGCCTGCTATTTCTTTCACGTAGTGAAAATGAATTGAAAGAAGACTATCCTATGTTCTTAACTTTTCGATCAGATGAGAGAAATATCAATTAAAATTGGAAATTAACATTTCTCTCTATTTCATGCATAACATAGCTTTAATAAATATCTGTGTACATTTAAACTTACTAGAGCCTAGAATTATATAGACTTCTTACGAATTAGTTTCAGAACTACGCACCTAGTTAGTGGTATCTACTGCAATTTAACTTTGAACTTCACCAAACAAAACATTTGCATTCCTTGAGATAAATGAACATAAGACTGTTTCATAAATTATTTCTCTCGAGACCATTTAATGGAGAACATTAAAAAGGTTCTTTTATTTAAATTCTTTAACATAAGAAGTTAAAACAATTTATTCACAACGTGATATAAACTAAAATTCGCACAAATTAGAATTGGTGGCTTAGATATAGTAACTAACAAATTCAAAAACAGAATTTAGTCACGTACACCGAGTACAAAACAATGTTGCAAGCATATTTACTTAGTTATCAACCTCGTCAGTTTTTCTTTTCAGTTTCATCCTTTCTGGTAGGCATTACACATCTCTTGGTAAAACAAGTACGGATGAAATTGATAATTTAGTAGACATATATCCAATTGATGAAATATCAATGCGTTTGTGTGACACGAATCTACGAGAATTGCTTGTATACTCCACCTAGTTTGGAGTTTCATCTTTCTGCAGATCATAATTCACATAAGGTTTGGTTGCATTGTTAGCAAGCATCCTAGCCTTTCTTGCGTATTTCTGAAATGTAGTTAGGCTACTACTTGAAGAAGCACGTTCTGTTGTCTCATCTTTATTCTTTGAGCTTTTACCCGCCGGAGTATAGTCCAGAAATGCCTCCTTCCATTTCTTTACATTAATTCCTTGTGAGTTTATCTTGGAGCTTGATGGAGCATCGCCTTCATCAGTTTGGACATGTTGGAGAAGCTCTTCGCTTTTTGAAGTACTTTGATCCTCCGACAACTTTTTGAAGGCAGGATTTTTTTGTCCTCTCTTGGATGCCATCTTTAGAAAGAATTAAAGGAAATTAATAAATAAAATAAAAAAAAAAGAATTATTTTAAGAGATCAATTGTTTTTATTAACGTCGTTCTCGAATTGTTAGTATTTATTAACGTCACACTAGAAGCAACACGAGGTCTATTGGCGACGAACTTCGTAATTTTGAACCTTGATGAAGACATCCGAGCTGCCACCCTCTCTCAATTTCCACACCACACCACACCACATCACGGGAGGATTTTGGGCCCCGATAGATTTCACGTGCCCCGGCTAGTCTTTAGCGGCCAAGGCTTGAACCCGCGACTGAACGAAAACCATGACCTCTCGACTCGACCGTGGCCACCTCATAATTTTGTACCTCTGCCAAGTAGTTAGGACCTCAAGTGGCCCCGAGCTGGTATCTTCCTCGCCAAACTTATGTGGGGTCGAAGCCCCACATTAACGGGAGGACGTGGGGCCTCAACAAGATTTAACGAGTAACAGCCCCCCCCCCCCCACTACACTGCGGGTTTTAAGTGGCATCAAAGCTCGAACCCACAACTCGACGATACGCCGGCCCTTAATACGAGAGCATAACCAGTTGGCTAAATCAACCATCGTCGCTTTCGTAAAAAACACGAGGGGGATGAACCGCGTACTCTAATTTCCAAAATTGATATCGAATAGATTCAACGGGTAATAGGAACGGGCACACGACGCATCTCTGGAGTCATTAGAACTCAACAGCAACAAAGTCGGCTGCGAGTCCACGATCATGACCACTCACATCATGGGGTGAGGGAGGGGCTTGTTTTTCAAACCAAAACGTAATTTATAGTACATAGAGTTGAGACCGAATTGATTTAATTTGTATAAGCTTAGAAGGTTGAACTTTGCTGTATTTTTCGATAAATTGCATAGTCATGAAAAGTTGATTTTGAAGTTGTAAGAAAAACTGGTTTTTAGAAAAATCTGTATTCATTAGGATTAGAGAGACATTTTTTAAAAAATGCCGACTTTCTCGATTGTTATTTGAATATAAATATTGTTAACGGAAAACAAATATCAAGCTTATTTATGAATCGTGTGCAAATACACGTGTACACATTTAGTAAGTTAATGTTGCGCTTACAGTAGGAGATACCTAAAGTTGTCAATGTTACCGATCGATAAAACTTGGGGGAGGGGGAGAATATAGATATACTTCAAAGCGAATTAAAGCTCGAAATAGTTTCAGTTAACAGTATTATTTTCATCGATTGGGTTAAACGCCCCCCTCTCCCGACAAGAATGCATCGTCATCTTGAAAGGAGATATCCATGTTTGGTTCGTAACTCGAGTTGTGAATTAAGTGTTAAGTTTACAACAACATTATTTTGAAGTATACGCATTTTCTTATTGGGAACGGATTGTTGAGACAGTGATGCAACTGTGGTTAGGTTTTATTAAAGTCGTACCAGAAGCAACACAAATGTTTTTGGGGATGAGACCGAGCCTACGTCGAGTGACGAGAGGACACTCGAGGTTGCACCTTCCTCTCCCAACTTCCACACCAATGGGAGGACTTGGCACCTCAACCAGATTTAACGTACTTCAGTCCGGCTACACGAAGAGTCTTTGGTGCCATCAGGGCTCGAACCCACGACTGGACGAAAACGGCCGAGTCAGCGACAGCTAGGTTAGTGAACGAGTAATTATGTTTCAATGGCGCAAGAGCCAAGTATGGCTATGTTGCGCCATACAAGATAAAGTAGTGATCTAGACGAGAGGAAAAAAAATATGGAGGGTCGAAAATAGAAAAAGATCGTTAAGGTATTCCGTGGCCTCCCCATCCATATTTATAAAAGACAATAAATCCTTTGGGAAAGTAAAGATCACTAGGGTAACACGAGTTCATGATGCCCGTGCGTACCTGAAGGAGAGTCGCGATGTCTCCCAGTATAATCCCCAAGGGCAAGGTACCTGGCTTTACTCCCAGATACTGGGTACCCATTTTAGTCACCTCTTACGATGCATGAGCTACAGTGAAACTACTCTTTCACATCCTTTAACCACACAGGTCCAGTGCCATCAGGGCTCGAACCCATGATTCAACAAAAACAATGCCATTCAGAAGTCTGCAACCAGTACCACTAGGGTACCACTGCCACATAAATAAATGGAAACATTTAGCATAAATGAAAGAAATAAGAGACTACTAATAATTCATCGAAAAAAAAAGAGATTAATCCATTGGTTTAAAAAAAAAATTAAATTCTTAAGAAATAATTATTCAAAAATAATTCTGAAACATACTTATTCTAGAAATTACGTTTCCAATTAAAATTGGTTGAATAGAGGAATGCTGATAACAACGAGGATAAACTTTGGTTAAATAGGCGAATTTCTTCTTCTTCCCTGCGTACGTAATTCACTTCATCTCCTCATAATTCAATTATTACATCAAACAAATCTGCTACGCTATTCGAGTGATCCTGGTCGCAAGCTGATGGCCGGCGTTGTCTCCGTCGAATCTGGATTCGGAATCCTGATACCAATAAAGACTTTGTGTAGTGAGGCTGATGTACGTTAAGTCTGTCGAGGATCCAAGTCCTCGCATTAGCATGATGCGGAAGCTTAGGAAGTGGGATGTCAACGTTGGAGTCATCCTCGTGACTTTTGACCGTGGTCCAAAATTACGAGAGCTGTCGCCAGTAATCCTCGTTTTGGTTTTTAGTGGGACATTTATAGACAATCAATCAATAAATGGTACTGACGGCTTAGGTATAGATTATTCTGCTTGACGAGTTTTTGATGCAATAAGAATTAGATTCATTGACTTGAATTACCTAGGATACTTTAGTTATTAGACGGACCTTGTGTTAACTTCCCTACTTAGAGCCTGCCTCTAGAGGGCGTTCATTTTGTAAAGGGAGAAAGTGTGATGTCACACGATCCCCTCAGACGGGACCTGACCGAATCTCCGAGAGGAGCTGTTGTAAACGAGCGGTAGCAAGTAATGCAATAAATATTGTTGTTGTTCCCATTCTCCACATTCACGTCACGCCAATGTAAAGACAGTCAGTATATGGTCAGTGATTCAACATCATTTTTGCTATGTTGATGCCGATGCGGGCCACGGTAGCCAAGTGGTCAAGGTCGTGGACTCGCGGCCGGCGGTTTTCCTTCAATCGCGGGTTCGATCCTTGGCCTCCAAAGACCCGCCATGTAGCCGGGGCTTAGTTTAGTTTAGTTTTTATTAATGTCGCACTAGAAGCAACACGAGGGCTATTGGCGACGGACCTCGTAATTTTGAACCACGGTCAAGCGACGAGGACGACACCTGAGCTGGCACCCCCTCTCCTAACATCCTTACCACGTCAACAGGAGGACTTTGGGCCCCGAACAGATTTAACGTGCATCAGCCCCGGCTACACGGTGGGTCTTTAGTGGCTAAGGATCGAACCCGCGACTGAACGAAAACCGCCGGCCGCTAGTCCACGACCTTGACCACTAGGCTACCGCGGCCCGTGTAGCCGGGGCTGATGTACGTTAAATCTGTTCGGGTCCAAAGTCCTCCCGTCGGTGTGGTGTGAATGTTAGGAGAGGGAGTGCCAGCTCAGGTGTCGTCATCGTCACTTGACTGTGGTCAAAATTACGAGGTCCGTCACCAATAGCCCTCGTCTTGCTTCTAGTGCGACGTTAAAATAAAAAACTAAAAAAAAAGGTAATGCCGATGCGGAAAAATTGTTTCTCGTGATTCTTAATCCTCTCGGGTTTTACCCGCGGTCTGACTGGTTTAGTTTTTATTAACGTCGCACTAGAAGCAACACGAGGGCTAATGGAGACGGATCTCGTGATTCTGAACCACGTTCAAGTGACAAGGACGACACCTGAATTGGCACTCCTTTCCTAACTTCCACACCACGCCCTCAAGAGGAATTTGGGCCCCGGCTCCACGGTGGGTCTTTAGCTACCAAGGCAGGAGAGAGAAGTGGGAAAGTAAAGTTTATTGGCGCAAGAGCCAGATATGGCTATGCTGCGCCAAACAAGATTTAACTGTGGTCTAGACGAGAAGAAATTTAAGAAAAGACACAAATTGGTTGACAAGGAGGGTCGAAAATAGAGAAGGATTGCTAGGGTAACCCGGGGGCCGTATTACCACCGTTACCAAACACTGCCAAGGATCGAATCCGGGACTGAACGAAAACCGCTGTCCACGAATCTGAAACCATGACCACTGGGCTACCGCGGTCCAAATAATGCTTTAAGAGGTTTGGAAAAATTGTTAACATTTGTAGACATACTTTGGTATCAATTGAGTAATCAGACTTTTTCTACATTTGACAGGCAAATGTAGAAAGTTCTTGTGGTTTCAGGTGGAATTTCACGTCATTTTGGTGACTTGTTTTGCGCCTAGCTATGTGGATATTCATTCGCTTTAATGATACTTGTCAATTATAACTCTTCGAAATTATCGTTTTAATGTTATACGCACATTTTTGCCTTAAAATTATTTTCCGAGAAGTAGAATGGTATATTGACTTTGCAATAAGAGATCTGTATTCTGTACTTGTAACTGATAAACTTTGGAAAAATGTGGATCAGAATAGAGGGATAGCGGGGATTTTTCCTTCACTTTAAATAACTGTAGATTTTTCATTCCGATTTCTCCATTTAATATACATCTCGTATAACTAAAAAAAAATCTGTTAATGTGTCATCATGTCGTTCGGAATTTTGGGAATAATAAGTCCACTTTGAATTAGTTTAACAAGTTTATTCATTTTCGATATTACACATTATCATTGTACATAAAATATATACTACAACATAACAAAAAGTTATAATGCTCTCTTCTCCTCTGAGTCCATCATTCTTCGTGGTCACATCCTCAGGATAAGTATTTCAGTACCAATTCCTTTTTCGTAATGTGAGTGAGTGAATGTAAAGTTTATTGGCGCAAGATCCAGATATGGATATGCTGCGCCAAATAAGATTTAACATGGTCTAGACGTGAAAAAATTGAAAAATAAAAGACAAATTGGTTGACAAGGAGGAGGGTCGAAAACAGAAGTTTCGCTAGGATAACCCGAGGGCGCGTCACCTGTGAATACCAAAGAAAGTAAACACCACAGGAGAGAAAAGATCACTCAGGTCCCTCGGGTTCATGAAGCCTGTACTCACCTGAAGTAGGTAAGCCCCTGAGGGCTCCATGTGTGAAATAGCGTAGTTACTGAATCCCTTCGCATGCAAATTCTTTAAAAAAATTATTCGGTTTTGTATTTGACGTAATTTTAAGAATTTGATCGGCTTTGGGGGCCATCACTTACATTTAGGAAGTAACATATTATTTCACTAATAATAATTTTAAGATTTTGTGATTTGTGAAATGAAATCAAGTTGTTTATGTTATTGTAAATATTTTGAGCAATAATTTTTGTTTAATATTCTGATGTTCATAGTGTATGACGGAATAAATAGT
Organism: Nephila pilipes; assembly: GCA_019974015.1. Lineage (NCBI taxonomy): Eukaryota > Metazoa > Arthropoda > Arachnida > Araneae > Nephilidae > Nephila > Nephila pilipes. The sequence continues at coordinate 240,363 of BMAW01084112.1, read as the reverse complement.
TTTAGATTTCTTTTGTCTATTTATTAGAACAAACTAAAAATTAAGTAATTTAAAACAATTTCAATGCATATTATAAATTCAGTTTTTCCTTTATTCTTTTCATTACTGAAATACAGAATATTAAGAAGGTTAAATACAATCCATATCAATAAAAGAATATTTTTATTTTAATGAGTGAGTGAGTGTGAGTGAATGTAAATTTTATTGGCGCAAGAGCCAGATATGGCTATGCTGCGCCAAACAAGATTAAACTGTAGTCTAGACGTGAAGTTGAAAATAAAGGTAAAAATGGTTGACAAGAAAGAGGGTCGAAAATAGAGAAGGATCGCTAGGGTATCCCGGGAGTGCGTCACCCGTGTTTACCAAAGACAGTAAACCCCATGGGAAAGAAAAAGATCACTAAGGTGCCTCGGGGTCATGATGCCCGTACTTACCTGAAGAAGGCAAGTCCCTGAGGTCCCCTGATATAATCCCCAGGGGCAGGGTGCCCGGCTATACCCCCAGACGCTGGGTACCCATTTTAGTCGCCTTTTACGACATGCATGAGCTACAGTGAGACTATTCTGTCATCCCCGGTCACCACATTTTAATGACAAATACCAAAAAAAAAATTTTTTTTTTACTGTAACAATTTGATTTTGAGACCTTTGAAATCTTTCTAGCATCTGCATGGGGTTTATTTAAACTTTTATAATTTCTATATATGCTGTACTCCTTAGTAAATAAAATAGGTGTACTAACTTGTCAGATTAAAATTTACTTATTTGGACATTTTGACATTTGTGTAGTTTATACGAATATAATAAAAAAAAAATTCCCATTTATTGTAAATATTTTCGTTGTTCTAATTATAAATATCAGACTTATGTGTAGTGCTACGTAGAAAACAGCTTCCTCTATTCTAGTCCACACACATGTGCGTTGTATAAAATATTCTTCCTATTGTCTAACATATTGAAAGAATTTTTTAGGATAATTACATTTTACTAGAAATGGAAAAAAAAATGAAGAAAAAGTTTTATATATTTATAATGCATACATGTTTTAACCGATTTATACATATAGTTTTGCTTATAACTTTACAGAATTATTGTTTGCTACAGAGTATTATAAACTTTATAGAATTATTGTTCTCGCTTGTATTTAAAGATTTCTATACCGAAAAACAAAATAATAAACTCAATCTTCGTATGGCTCATCATTTTCTTATTAATATTTCTGCATATCTTTCTAATCAGTAACATTATAAAAATGAGTACATATTCTGTTCCGAATTAAAAAGCATTTATTACACGTTTTTCATTTATAAACAAGCATATTTAAAATTTTAATAATTTAAATTTGTCTTTTATGAATCGAAGTCTGGATTTAACTAACATCACTGACCACGAGGTTACAAACATGACCACAAGGTTATCGCAGTTTCTTATTCGTAGTGTTGAGACAAACAACTTTCCTTCCAGAATAAAAATCGATATAAGTGACGCATATTTTCTCGATTTGATGCTAAAAATTCATTGTTCTTTTTCTCTTCACGAAAAAAAATTCCTTTAGAGTAAGTTTATCGGCTAAGACTACCATAAAAATTGTACTTGAGTTATTTATCGTTTCATATCTAACACGATGTTTAGTTTAGTTTATTATTATCGCACTAGAAGGAACACGAGTTATATTGGTGACGGACCTCATAATTTTGAACTTGGGTCAAGTGACGAGGACAACACCTAAGCTGGCCTCTCTCTCCTAAATTCCACACTACGTCAACGGAAGAACTTATAATAAAGATGTCTCTTCTGCTTGTGCTGACTGGGACCAAAGGGCTTTTGGATAGGGAGTGAACTTTATTTCCCTCCCCTTTGGAAACAAGAAACTTCCTTTCCCTTTATGACGATTTTCAGAAAAAAAAAGTTAATAGTTATTTGACCCTTTAAGTTAATTCTTTACAAATTCAGAGTAATCTAATATTTTACTCCAATTTTTTTTTGTATCACATTCATTTCTGAGGAAAGTGGCGTTGATAAAATCTGTCATTTTGTATTTTGTAAAAAGAGCATCGACGGAAAGATACAATTTTAATGTCATATTATATAGCAAACAAAGACTTTGAATTAAACTTAATGAACTAAATTTTTATTAATTCTACAAGCTAAAAGTACTTTAAATTTTCTTTGTATATACATCCCTCATTAAAAAATACAATTTACATAGTAAAAGTTATTAAAGTTAAAAGCACTCATACATAATTGAGTCTCATATGAATATGGTTATATTCATTTTAACATCGTCATTCGGTTTTATTAGAAGCTGTTTTTATTTTAATTACTTCCTGAATTTTTTAAAAGGGGGAGAAGAATCGTTTATTTCATCAAGTGGAGAAATATTTCCCAAGTTTCGGCTCATTTCAGTGGCATTTTCACCAGTTTCTTGTAGAGAAGGTTGAAATTCATCAGCCTGTTCAAAATGAATTGATTCTGAAAAGGAAAAAAAAAAAAAAAAAAAAAAATGAATAAGTTTTTCGAGATCAAATTATTTTTGACTTAAATTTCAGCAGGAAAGACTGCGGATATCTTTGAATCGAAAATTTCTATTTTTTTTTTTTAAGGATTTCCCAATTTTCTCCACCCTTAAGTGAGTGAGTGAGTTTTAGTTTAGTTTAGTTTATATTAACGTCGCACTAGAAGCAACACGAGGGCTATTGGCGACGGACCTCGTAATTTTGAACCACGGTCAAGTGACGAGGACGACACCTGAGCTGGCACCCCCCTCTCCAAACATCCACACCACGCCAACGGGAGGACTTTGGACCCCGAACAGATTTAACGTGCATCAGCCCCGGCTACACGGCGGGTCTTTGGCAGCCAAGGATCGAACCCGCGACTGAACGAAAACCGCCGGTCGCTAGTCCACGACCTTGACCACTAGGCTACCGCGGCCTAAGTGAGTGAGTGAATGTAAAGTTTATTGGCGCAAGAGCCAGATATGGCTATGCTGCGCCAAACAAGATTAAACTGTGGTCTAGACGTGAAGGTGAAAAAAGGTAAAAGTGGTTGACAAGAAGGAGGGTCGAAAATAGAGAAAGATCGCTAGGGTATCCCGGGAGTGCGTCACCCGTGTTTACCAAAGACAGTAAACCCCATGGGAAAGAAAGATCACTAGGGTACCTCGGGTTCGTGAAGCCCATACTTACCTGAAGAAGGCAAGTCCCTGAGGTCTCTCCACCCTTAGGAGCTTACCTTCTTTAGGTAGGCATGAGTATTATGACTCTAAGACATCCTAATTATCCTTTCCTTTCGCATGGTGTTTACTGTCTGAGGTAAACACTCGTGACCCCCCTTCCTCTCAGGGATACCTTAGCGATCTTTCTCTATTTTCGACCCTTCTTGTCAACCAATTTTTTTTCGTTTTCTCCATATGTTAATATCCCAGCTGCACCTTGTTTTGGACAATTATAATCGTATTAGGCTCTTTTGTGTCAATATCACTCACTCACTCGTTCGCTGCCATTTCTAGTGTAAAGAAATTCGTGAACTGGGAATATTGGAATTACTTAACGAAATTAAAAGCAGTTTTAGGCTAATAAATTTTCAGTTATTGCATATCTGAATGGATTATTTTTATAAAAGAATATTATGTTTAGCAAATTTACCATCCCATCAATAACAGAAGTGTTAAAATAGATTTAAAAAATAGGTTTAAGAAGATTCCGAGGATTAAATTAAATAAAACTAATAAAAGTATATTTTTTAAGAAAGCTGTAACTGAGGGAGTGATAGTGAAGTTTAATGGCTCAAGAGCCAGCTATGGCAACGTAACGCCAAACAAAGTGTAATTGTGATCTAGATGCTTGAAAAAAATTGGTTGATAAAAAGTAGGTTCGAAAATAAAGGATGATTATGGGATCACAGGAGTGTGTCACCCAGGTATACCAAAGACATTAAACTCCATAAGAAAGGAAAAAGATCCTTAGGGTGTTTCTGGAGAGATGCCAGTATTTACTTGAAAGAGATAAGCACCTGAGGGTTTTTATAAATGCTAAAAAAATTTCCCCTTCCCTTTTAAAAATTATTTCTTTTGATCCTATTTTAATGTTACCTTGAGACTATAAAAGGCATTCAATCAGTTCTTTAAGTCAGTCCTCTGTGTAAAAAGACGAGTCTTATAGTCCAAAAACGTGGTAATTTATTAGAAGTGTTATAAATTTTTGATTACTTAGTTTCAGAAATGATTGATAGTTACATCTGATTAAGTGAGTGAATGTTGTTTCATGCCTCAAGAGGGCTATATGGGGGTCCTTAGAGGCTTAGTTTAGTTTTTATTAATGTCGCACTAGAAGCAACACGAGGGACCTCGTAATTTTGAACTTCGGTCAAGTGACGAGGACGACACCTGAGCTGGAACTCCCCTCTCCGAATTTCGGGGTCCTTAGAGGCATCAGGGAATGAATCCGCGACTTGACGAAAGCAACATCGTGAGTTCACGGCCCTGACCACTATGCTTCTGCGGCCATTCATCAGGATTCGAACCCCTGACTCGATAATACAATGCCAGTTTTCTGCTTCACGAACATGAATACTAAAGTACGCGGCTACAATATGAAGCATTATACATTCGATTACTAGTAAATGGGGCACAATGAATATGTCCAATACGAAGGCGAATCGTCATCCGCTCTTCGAAACAGGTAGCAAAATAATACAAATGAATCCTGTGGAGCTCTTATGAAGCATATTTACCTCTAAATGGTTCTGGATCTTGCGAAGTGTCAGCCACATCTAAATTCACACTTTTGTCTCCATAGCATCTTTGAGTTTCACTTAATGTTCTCTCAGAAGCAGAAAAGGGTAAATCTGCTGTACTGCAGCTTTTTTGGCCTTTATATATATATTCAGCGCCACCAACATCATACCCATCTGAAAAGTCATTTAATTGTGTTTGTTCCAACTCTTCTTCATTAAGTATAAATGCACCGCCGGAAAATAGATTTGTGTGTTTGAAAAGTGTATGTACTGGAAGTTCGTTTTCTGTATTATGCAACTGGATGTTGCTTGCTTCATTGACGCAGGAATCAGGTAGAGAGAACGATTCACGTAAAATATTCTGCTTGTCCGTAGTAAAACAATTTAACCAACTGGCTGAAGTTCCCTCGCAGATATTTGTGGGAGAAGTACTTTTCCTCGATGAATTCATCGGCAAAATCTTCAGGTTGATTGTAATACCAATTCAAAGAGTCCTGTGATGAATCATCACTTAAAGACTCGGCATTATAACTTTCAGATGATGTTGACGATTCTTTATTTTTAACTCTTATATTTTGAAACACGCATGAAGATCCAGGTACAATTTTTGGCTACCCGTTTCTTCCGGCTAACAATTCATTTCACCGTGTTCAGAAATAACATACCTTTTAGGAATAGTTTTTCATGCTTCGCTTATTTCGAAATAAATTTGAACTTTGTTACTGGGAGAAACGATGAAAGGAAAATTCTCTTGTGGCGTTCTCTTTTACAGAATCACAGCAGATCTCCATAGAATCTAAACCAGCATTTTCCTCCGTGTTTTCAGAACAAAATCAGTTTAGTCATTTTTATAGTGCTTTATCAACGTTTCTGAAAGTAAAAGATATATTTATTTTTGCAGTAATCTAAAAAGAAATTAATACTTTATCTTCTTTTTGAAGACAATTAATTCGAAAAAATACTTTGTTCTTTGTACGTACGAATGTTAAATGTAATCCATTAACGATACAATAGTTATTTTCTTTCACAACGGATGGAATCCAAGATAAAAAGATGACCTAGAATATCTATTAACTTCTATTTCATTGATTCAGATTTACGCAAAATAGGATTAATAACGGGATGTTTTGAATGCGCGATAGTCGATTTATGGCCCCAGAGATGAATATGCATATGTTGCGCCAAACCATATGTAACTGTGATCCAACCGAAATAAATATAGAAGAAAAAGGTAAAATTTAGTTGACAAAGACTGAAAATATAAAAGGATCTCTTGGGTACCCCGAAGGCGCATCGCGCTTGCTTAGCAATGACAGTAAACGTGATGGAAAATAATACTAGAGTTTCTCGGGGTCAGGATTTCCGCATTTACCTAAAAGTAAGCTTCCGAGAGGACCGAATCTTTTGAATTAAAATATTATCGATTCAACACGCGAGTGGTTGGGGATTGTTTTCATAAGGTATGATGAAGAGGAGACGACATTTAAACTTGCATCTTACTCTCTCAACATCCACCCTCTGCAGCTCAGTTGAAATAAAAGTACCCCTCCCTCCCAGAAAATTTTCAATATGTATCAGTCATATTTATCGTTTCATTCTCATATAAGTATTTCTATCTCCCTATATATTGATTTTTTCATGAAACTTTCAAGCTCAATATGTAGAGGTTCGACCGCTATTCCTTTGATTGCTTTAACTAGTATCGCTTTGGATAGATTTCGATTTAGAAAGTTTTTACGAATTCAAGTTAGTACCTATTATTTTTAACGGCACGAGAAACGTTAATACTCATATCTTAAGGAAAATATAATGCACCAATATGTCCTTAACGAGATGTTATTCCCTTGTCATTTTGAAGCCAATATTTAAACGTTAGAACACATAACATGACCAATTTTACCTGGGGTGTAAGTGAGTGAATGTGAAGGTTCTTGGCGTAAGAGCCAGATGTGGCTATGCTGTGCCAAACAAGGTTTAACTGCCGTCCAGACGTGAAAAAATTGAAGAAAAGACAAAAATTGGTTAACAAGAAGGAAGATCGAAAATAAAGAATCGCTAGGATATCCCGGGAGAACCCGTGTTTACCAAAGACAATAAACCCCATTGCGAAGAAAAAAATCACTAATGTGCCTCGGGGTCATGATGCCCATACTTACCTGAAGATGATAAGTCCCTGAGGTACCCTGATGTAATCCCCAGGGGCAGGGCGCCCGGATATACCCCAGACGCTGGGTACCCATTTTAGTCGCCTTTTACGACATGCATGAGCTACAGAGGGACCATTCTGTCATTCCTGGTCACCACACGGGTCTTTACCAAGGGTGTAATAAATATACATGCAATACATTTGCACTGAAGCAAACTAAAACATACGAAAATAAAGTTACAAATGCGTAAAATGTTTAGACTGAGTTTTGACTCGTTGCTTCAAGTTAATATATTTTAATTTTCATTTAAATCCCAAATTACTTCAGAAATGATTACAGTTTGGGTTCAGATGCCGCATATACGACCGGATTGGTTTTATTTTGTATACTTTAGCGATGAAGCTACCGATGTTAAATTTTATGCATGCCGACTCCCATGTTTCAGCACATAAAAAGCTGTCGTTAAAAATAGAAAGCATTTGAGCATATGCCACATCTAGGCCACAGTTACAATTAGAAATCGAGAACAAAGAGTAATATCGAAAAGAAAATGTTTCTTTTGAAAAAGAATTCGGTGAAACTGTAGTTTAGAGTAACTACTTGGCGAGATTTGAAAAATCGCTAAATTTGGCGATTTTTACGGCGGAGCTTGAACTCCGCGAAGCTGAAAAGTAGGAATTTTTCGACTTACCTAAGTTTCAGTGGCGTCTCGATTTTCCGGCGGGTACACAGTAATAACGGTTTTCAAAAACTCCTTGTAGGTTTCATCCTGAATAGAATGATTGTGTCTCCGTCTCCACATGTATTAATCCATGTAAGAATCAAATTCTCCTTCGACAAAGAAACTGGGATTGGGAGAATAAACGTGGAGTAAATGATTGACCGTAAGGTAAAGAACGCAGAAACACAATATCATCCAAGCAGGAGAATTTGAATAAAAAAACGTTTAAGAACGTAAAACACAAAAGCTCAGCAAAATTAATAAACCACTGAACTGCACAACTAGTACACCGGAATAACGGACAAAGAAAATTCTAGGAACTCTGAGAAGTCGGCACTAGTGAGTGAGTGACAGTAAGTTTTAATGGCGCAAGAGCCAAATTAGGCTATGCTGCGCCAAACATTTGTTAAAAAGTATTCAAAAGTAACAGAATTAAAAACGTAACACAAACACAAATAACACACAAAAGATAAAAAGTTAAAAATCAAATGTGGTGTAAAAGGCCAATATGACGTAAAAAGGCAAATAAATTATGGTGGGGTTTTTCCCCCACCAAGTCAGACAGTTTTAAAACAGATGAATGAAAAAAAATCCGGCGATGATGATCCAACACCGGACAGTCAATTAAAATGTGATGAATTGAGTAAGGGACATGGCAGGAAGGACACTCGGGAGCATCTTCTCCAAACAAAAGATGTTTGTGTGTAAAACGAGTATGTCCAATGCGAAGGCGAGTCAATCTGACATCGGCTCTTCGCACCGGAAATACAGGCCATTCTCCAATGATCGGCTTAACCGAGTGTAATTTATTATTTATATGAAGACTCCACGATTCCTGCCATGTCTGATGAATGAGAATTAAAATGTGACGTCGAATGTCCTCAAATGGGACTGCGAGCTGCAGAGGATTCGTTGCCGAACGTGCAGCCGAGTCCGCTTGTTCATTTCCTAAAATACCTACATGACTAGGTATCCAGCAGAATTTTATGTCATAACCCCTGCTATAAAGCTGACAGATAATACCGGCAATTTCAATTACGATAGGAGGACTTCTATCGTCCAGATATACCAATGTTTCCAGGACGCTCCTGCTGTCCATATATATAACGAACTTTCGAGAACTGGATTTCTCGACTAATTTCAGGGCACAGTAGATGGCGACTGCTTCGGCAGTGTAGGCACTGCAGGAAGAGTCGAGCCGGTAACTGTGCCTGATGTCGTTTGAAACGACACCACAGCCGACGTATCCAGTTCCTTTCGATCCATCCGTGTATATAGGAATAAAATCCTCATACTGACAGCGATGGAAGGCAAAGATTCTCTGGAGAACAATGGGATATGTGGTGGTCTTGCTGTAAGAAGCAAATGGGTTATGGTAAAGAAACCTTGGCACATTCCAAGGCGGAAATTTAATAAAATTTCGTTGCTGAACATCCAAGTCATGTAGGCCGAGTTCCTCGATGAATACCTTCACCCTCTCAGAAAAAGGTCGGATGAAGGAAGGACGAGCACTGTACAGTCTCCTTAAAGACGGGCTGGTATTAATGGTCTGTAATGGGTTAGATGGGAGAGATGACATTTTGAAATGATAATAGAGCGACAGTTTCAGGCGCCGCGAAGCCAAAGGCAGCTGGTTACAGAGGACATAGAGACTCTGCACAGGTGACGTTCGAAACGCACCACAGCAGATTCTCAGAGCACAATGGTGGACTGGGTCAAGCTTCCGCAAGGTAGTTTTGCAGGCAGATCCGTAAACGATGCATCCGTAGTCGATTCGAGACAGAATCACCGACTGATACACTCGGAGTAGAGAAATTCGATCCGCACCCCAAGAGGTGTTGGACAACACCTTCAAGATGTTGAGGGATTTCTCACATTTCCTCCGCAGATATAAAATGTGCGGAAGGAAAGTGAGTTTGCGGTCGAAAATTACTCCGAGGAAGCGGACGTCAGGGACGACAGGAATAGACGTATTACGGATGCGAATGTCAGGATCGGGATGGAGACCCCGTTTCCTGCAAAAATGCACGCAACTACTCTTGCTGGCAGAAATACTATGCCCATTTGCGTCACACCAAGTAACCAAGTTATTAACTGCATTCTGGAGTCGCCGCTCTATTAGATGCATGGACGATCCTTCGCAGGAAATCTGCAGATCGTCGACATACAATGATCCGTGAACAGATGGCTGAAGTTTTAAAAGAATTGGTGACAGGTGACAGATGAAAAGAGTCGGACTTAAAATACTTCCCTGAGGAACTCCTTCAAATTGAGTAAAAGAAGATGATAAAACATTACCAACCCGTACTTTAAAAGATCTAAACGATAAAAACATTTTAATAAAAAGAGTTAAATTGCCTCTCAGTGAGTGAGTGAGTGAATGTAAAGTTTATTGGCGCAAGAGCCAGATATGGCTATGCTGCGCCAAACAAGATTAAACTGTGGTCTAGACGTGAAAAAAAAAGGTAAAATTGGTTGACAAGGAGGGTCGAAAATAGAGAAGGATCGCTAGGGTATCCCGGGAGTGCGTCACCCGTGTTTACCAAAGACAGTAAACCCCATGGGAAAGAAAGATCACTAGGGTACCTCGGGTTCGTGAAGCCCATACTTACCTGAAGAAGGCAAGTCCCTGAGGTCCCCTGATATAATCCCCAGGGGCAGGGTGCCCGGCTATACCCCCAGCCGCTGGGCTGTTTAGTCGCCCAGCACACGACATGCATGAGCTACAGTAAGTTATTCACAGCCATCCCAGTCACCACGGGTCAAATTGCCTCTCAGACCGCCAATCCGTAAAGTGCGCGATCCATAGCGCCACGTACGGTCATATGCCTTTTCGATATCAAAGAAAATAGAAACCAAATGATTCCTCCGTACGAAAGCAGAACGAATCTGACTTTCGAGTAGAAGGATGCTATCTACTGTGGATCTTCCTTTACGGAAGCCACTCTGAAACGGAGGAATGCATTGATTCTTTTCCAATTGATATACGAGACGGGCATTGACCATACGTTCTAGCGTCTTACACAGGCAACTCGTCAGAGCGATAGGCCTATAGTGGAGAGGGTTCTTTGGATCCTTACCAGGCTTCAGAATAGGAATAACGATTGCTTCCTGCCACTGGCTAGGAAACACATGCTCCCTCCATATTCGGTTGAAGAGGTGCAGGAGACTGACAAGTGAATCCTCGCTCAAGTGGCGAAGCATATCGTATGTTATACCATCAGAGCCTGGACTGGTATTGTTAGATAAGGACAGAGCCTTTCTCAATTCCCACATGTCAAAGTCACAGTTGTAAGGGAGTGGTTGCCGACACCTGAAGTTGATAGGTGTCTGCTCAGAACGATTCTTATTCGCTAAAAATGTAGCGCTGTAAGAATCGGAGCTTGACACACTAGCAAAAGAGTGGCCGATTACATTGGCCACTTCGACAGGTGAAGAATGCACAGCATTTGCAGTTTCCAGTATCGGGATGGAAAATTCCCGATACAGGGAGTTTGCAGCTTTTACCTTTCTCCATAACTGTTGACTTGTGGTAGACGATGTGATGGAAGAGACATACCTGATCCAAGATTCCCTCTGACTATGTCGCCTTACTCTGCGAGCAATGGCCCTTGCCCTTTTAAAGGCTATGAGATTTTCAGTTGTGGGATACCGTCTGAAGATACCCCACAATTTCCTTTGTTCCCGGTAGGAGGATTGACATTCCTTATTCCACCATGGTTTACTCATCTTCCTCTGTGAAGTTCCACTCTTCGGTATCGCTGCATCAGCAGCGTCCACGATAGAGGCAGTGACATGTCGGACAGAGTCATTAACTTCTCGATCTTGAACCATTGTACCGGTAATAACCGCTATCCGTGTGAATAAATCCCAATCTGCCCGGTTGAAGCGGTAAGTGGGGGGACGTAAACGCACCCCACTACCATGAACCTGGGAGATCAGGAGAGGGAAATGATCACTATTATAGAGATCATTTAGAACCTCTAAATTCAGCGACGGTAGCAGTGTTGGTGAACAAATGGCTAGATCAAGGGAATGAAATGTCCTAGTGGGAGCATGGAAATACGTTTTCTCGTCGGTGTTCAGCAGACAGAGACTGTGATCAGAGATCAATCGCTCGATCTGCCGACCGCGAGAATTTGTACCATCATACCCCCACTGAGGGCTGTGTCCATTAAAATCACCAAGCAGAAGGAAGGGAGCTGGTAACTGATCGACTAGTCGGTCTAAATCCATTTGAGACACAACATCGTTAGGTGGCAGATAAATGCAGCAGACTGTGATTAATGTGCGAGTATGAATTCGCACAGCTACAGCCTGCAATGATGTGGTCAGTGTAACGACGTTATGAGGACAGTTCTGGGAAGCGAATATACAAACACCTCCAGAAGGAGACGCTGCATCAACATCCCGTCGCACACAATGATATCCACGCACACGGGTTGTCATATTACTCTTCAGAAAAGTCTCCTGAAGAGCAATGCAGACAGGTTGGTGCGTAGATAAGATGGATTTGAGATCCTCTAGTCTGGGTCGTAAACCACGGCAGTTCCAGGAAACAAAAGCCATTAATTGGGCGCACTCGAAGGGGAAGGTCCCGTTTCCAGGACCCCCATGGAGTCATAATCTTCGGGCGATGGGTGTAATATCACCGCATCCCCGTCAATGACCCTTGTTTTTTTTCGAGGAACGCTGTTCTTCGAAGCAAGTTTTAGTTTTTGCCTCTGCAAAGCCTTTGACCTGGCCAATGGCCTAGCCTGATTAGCCTTAGCAGAGGGAGTGGTTTTAATATCATTTATTTTTTTTGTTTGAAGTGAAAAATTAGTCTTAGCAGTTGATGAGGTTTTAAGAACTTTTACTGTTTTCTTTTGTTGCGGTGTCTTAGTGTTAGGTTCAGTAGATGTAAGAGGTTCCGGAAATTGAGTAGATTTAGAAGCTTTTTTTGATTGGGTGGCCGTTGCGTAGCTTTTTCCCTGTACTGGAGTACGGGAAGCAACCACACGGTGAGCCTCGGGATAAGATAAATTCTGCATCGTCTTCACCGTAGTAATTTCTTTTTCTTCTGCCCATTTAGGGCAAGAACGAGAGTATGCAGGGTGGTTGCCCTGACAATTGACACACTTCTCTGCTGCGTTACAGGAAGCACTATCGTGTCCTGTTGCTGTGCAGCGAGAGCATGTCATTTGTCCCCTACACGCGTTCTTTGAATGGCCGTATCGCTGACAATTGAAACACCTGAGTGGGTTTGGAATGTATGGTCGGATGGGGAGTCGGAGATATGCAGCCTGAACAGTTTGTGGCAGGGTAGGATTCGAGAAGGTCAAGATGAGGTGCTTAGTATTAAGCACCTTTCCATCTCTCCTAATCGTTATCCTCCGGACACCACAAACTTGCTGGTCTTGCAAATTCTCCAATATTTCCTCTTCCGACACATTCACTAAATCAATTGAAGATACGACGCCACGGGAATAATTCAAATTCCTATGCGGTGAAGTGATTACAGGATACGGTCCCAAAGTCTTCATTTTCATAACTTGTTCTGCTTGTTTTGAATTGTTGACTTCAATTAAGAGGTCACCAGAACGCAGCTTCTTTAAATCTTTGACAGTTCCTAACATTCCTTGAATTCCTTTTTGTATTAAAAAGGGCGAAATTAGAGCAAAAGTCTCAGTTTCTCTTTTAATTATGAAAAAACGGAAATTTGAATTGTTTCGTACGTCTGCAGACTGAATATGTTCCTCTTCGTTGTTATTCAAAATATGGCGTTCCACACGGTCAGCCCATGTTTCACCATTTGGAAAAGAATTTTTGATTGCTTTGGGAGCCAAAAACGATTTTCCTTGAGTTGTGTCCATAGTGCCTTATAAGAAAAAAATTTCACGGAAAGAATTCTAGTTCGATGGGTCCCCGCCAGACCCATCTCCCCACCCTTTCCTAACGCGGAAACGAGTAACCGACGGAGAGATTCGTTTCAGCCGGACAATGTGAACTGCCCCATTACGTGCCCAGGCAGAGGCACAGGTCCAAGGCCGAAGCCAAGGAGGATTTCTCGCAATGGGAGGGAGGTCACACCATCCAGCCACACGCAACCAAGGCTCTCCCTCTGGGAACATTTTGAGGATGACATTCCGAAACTGTCACCGACGGCGCACGCAACTCCTCTCCTCGCACACCCTTCCCTAACCAGGGCCTTTTCCAATCACGCCCATGCGGTCTCCCACTAGGTACCTCCGCATGAGGGGTACTGGGGCCCCGTATTGTTAGAGCTAGGCATGCAGGAAATCGGCATTGATACGCCGTCGGCCTTTTAGTGTGTTAGTAGAGACACCACAAATATATATTTTTTATTTTAAATATTTTTATAGTTTTTTTTTTTTTAATTATTATTATTTTCAACACAAAAGTTAGCACACAGAAGAAATTAAACTGTGTTAGAGTAAACTGTTTCCCGCCTGATATCATAAAATATCAAGCGGAAAACCCCCCAAAGCAGAACACATGACAAAGAAAAAAAAGAGGGGGAGAAGAAGAGGAAAACAAAGATCACTGAGGTACCCCGGGGTTGTGAAGCCCGTACTCATCTCAGATAGATGAGCCCCCTGAGGGGGAAGTCGGCACTAGACAATGGAAAAGGCCAAACGATTAACCCATGATTGGTTAAGATTAAAAAAATATATATATTTAGTTTCGCTTTAGAAACGGAGACTTAAATAGGTACTGTATGTGATTGGCTAAAAGAAAAAAACATCCGAAACAGCTGCCTGACTGTGAGATTGCGCAGGTGTAATGAATTTTGTAAAAAAGTAATCCAGACAGACGGGGGAAAAAAAAGATGGAAGACTCTAATTCCGATTAATGTGGTAAATTCGAAAAGGTAGCCCCGGCGAAAGCATAAATAGTGAAAAAAATAGGATCCGAGGATTGTATAACGGAAAAAAAAAACATCGGGTGATCCGGCATCCGTATTCGTGTGGCAAATTCGAGAAGCATAAAT